>JBAPLH010001523.1:0-19032 GCA_037897445.1 Ceriops zippeliana
AAGGAATCCATTGTTTGTTAAATTGAATCAATTCATCTTATAGATGGTCCATGGGCATTTTTTCATAATAAATATAGTTATTAAGAAAGAATAAAAAGTGAATTTCAAGGTTATTGCATGAAAAATATTCCTGATAACAACAAGAGGAGCCTAATTAACATGAGGTGATCAGAAATTCTCATTATTTAGGAATTAAACCAGTTAACATTTGTGCGAAATGCAAACCGTGACGAATGGCACCTTTGGCTGATGGATTTAAATAGATTTGGATTTTTATTGGTGTTTATACTTGTTTGATTCAATTAATATACTAGGTTGTTTAACCACATGTGTTATATTTCATGATCAATGCATCGAAAACTGGCTTTGGAATCAAAAGAGGAACCTTGTTAACCAAAAATGATGCGAGGAACTCTCTATTTTTGAATTCAACAATTAATATCAATAAGAAATGCAATTCAAGATCAACGACTCCATTGTTTGTTAAATTGAATGAATTCATGTAATTGATGGTCCACGTGCATATTTTTTATAATGAATATAGTTATTAAGAGAGAAGCAAAAGTTAATTTCAAGGTTATTGCATGAAAAATAGTCCTGGTAACAACAAGAGGAATCTAATTAATACGAGTTGATTATAAATTCTCACTATTTCGGAATTAAACTAGTTATGATTTGTACGAAATGCAAACCATGGAGAATGGCACCTTTAGATGATGGATTTAAATAGCTTTGGAGTTTTATTGATGTTTATACATGTTTGATTCAATTAATATACTAGGTTGTTTTGCCACATGTTTTATATTTTATACTCAATCTATCAAAAAGTGTGTTTGGAATCAAAAGTGGAAACTTGTTAACCAAAAATGATGCGAGGAACTCTCTATTTTTGAATTCAACAATTAATATCTATAAGAAATGCAATTCAAAATCAAGGACTCCATTGTTTGTTAAATTGAATGAATTCATCTTATAGATGGTCCATGGGCATTTTTTTCATAATGAATATAGTTATTAAGAAAGAATCAAAAGTGAATTTCAAGGTTATTGCATGAAAAATATTCCTGGTAACAACAAGAGGAGCCTAATTAACATGAGGTATTAGAAATTCTCATTATTTAGTAATTAAACCAGTTAACATTTGTACGAAATGTAAACCGTGATGAATGGCACCTTTGGCTGATGGATTTAAATAGATTTGAATTTTTATTGGTGTTTATGCTTGTTTGATTCAATTAATATACTAGGTTGTTTAACCAAATGTGTTATATTTCATGATCAATGTATCAAAAAGTGTCTTTGGAATCAAAAGAGGAAACTTGATAACCAGAAAAGATGGGAGGAACTATCTATTTTTTAATTCTATAATTAATATCAATAAGAAATGCAATTCAAAATCTAGGACTCCATTGTTTGTTAAATTGAATGAATTCATGCAATTGCTGGTCCATGGGCATTTTTTTCATAATGAATATAGTTATTAAGAGAGAAACAAAAGTTAATTTCAAGGTTATTGGATGAAAAATAGTCCTGGTAACAACAGTAGGAGCTCAATTAACATGAGGTGATTAGAAATTCTCATTATCTAGGAATTAAACCAGTTAACATTGTTATAAAATGCAAACCATGATAAATGGCACCTTTGGCTGATGGATTTAAATAGATTTGGATTTTTACTGCTATTTATACCTGTTTGATTCAATTAATATACTAGGTTGTTTAGCCACATGTGTTATATTTCATGGTAAATGTGTCAAAAAGTGTGTTTTGGAATTAAAAGAGGAGGCTTGCTAGACAAAAATGATGGGAGTAACTCTCTATTTTTGAATACAACAATTAATATCTATAAGAAATGCAATTCAAAATCAAGGACTCCATTGTTTGTTAAATTGAATGAATTCATGTAATTGATGGTCCACGTGCATATTGTTCATAATGAATATAGTTATTAGGAAAGAAAAAAAAGTTAATTTCAAGGTTATTGCATGAAAAATAGTCCTTGTAACAACAAGAGGAGCCTAATTAACATGAGGTGATTAGAAATTTGCACTATTTACGAATTACACCAGTAAACATTTGTACGAAATGCAAACCAAGAAGAATGGCACCTTTAGATGATGGATTTAAATAGATTTGGAGTTTTATTGATGTTTATACATGTTTGATTCAATTAATATACTAGGTTGTTTTGCCACATGTTTTATATTTCGTGCTCAATGTATCAAAAAGTGTGTTTGGAATCAAAACAGGAAACTTGTTAACCAAAAATGATGCGAGGAACTCTCTATTTTTGAACTCAACAATTAATATCTATAAGAAATGCAATTCAAAATCAAGGACTCCATTGTTTGTTAAACTGAACGAATTTATTGTACAGATGGTCCATGGGCATTTTTTTCATAATGAATATAGTTATTAAGAAAGAATCAAAAGTTAATTTCAAGGTTAGTGCATGAAAAATAGTCCTGGTAACAACAAAAGGATCCTAATTAACATGAGGTAATTAGAAATTCTCATTATTTAGGAATTCGACCAGTTAACATTTGTGCGAAATGCAAACCATGACGATTGGCACCGTTGGCTGATGGATTTAAATGGATTTGGATTTTTATTGGTGTTTCTGCTTGTTTGATTCAATTAATATACTAGGTTGTTTAACCACATGTGTTATATTTCATGATCAATGTATCAAAAAGTGGGTTTGGAATCAAAAGAGGAAACTTGATAACCAGAAATGATGGGAGGAACTGTCTATTTTTTAATTCTATAATTAATATCAATAAGAAATGCAATTCAAAATCTAGGACTCCATTGTTTGTTAAATTGAATGAATTCATGTAATTGATGGTCCATGGGCATTTTTTTCATAATGAATATAGTTATTAAGAGAGAAACAAAAGTTAATTTCAAGGTTATTGGATGAAAAATAGTCCTGGTAACAACAGTAGGAGCTTACTTAACATGAGGTGATTGGAAATTCTCATTATCTAGGAATTAAACCAGTTAACATTGGAATGAAATGCAAACCATGATAAATGGCACGTTTGGCTGATGGATTTAAATAGATTTGGATTTTTATTGCTATTTATACCTGTTTGATTCAATTAATATACTAGGTTATTTAGGCACATGTGTTATATTTCATCCTCAATGTATCAAAAAGTGTGTTTGGAATCAAAAGAGGAAACTTGCTAACCAAAAATGATGCGAGGAACTCTCTATTTTTGAATTCCACAATTAATATCTATAAGAAATGCAATTCAAAATCAAGGACTCCATTGTTTGTTAAACTGAATGAATTTATGTTACAGATGGTCCATGGGCATTTTTTTCATAATAAATATAGTTGTTAAGAAAGAATCAAAAGTTAATTTCAAGGTTAGAGCATGAAAAATAGTCCTGGTAACAACAAGAAGATCCTAATTAACATGAGGTGATTAGAAATTCTCTTTATTTAGGAATTAAACCAGTTAACATTTGTGCGAAATGCAAACCGTGACGAATGGCACCTTTGGCTAATGGATTTAAATAGATTTGGATTTTTATTGGTGTTTATGCTTGTTTGATTCAATTAATATACTAGGTTGTTTAACCACATGTGTTATATTTCATGATCAATGTATCAAAAAGTGGCTTAGGAATCAAAAGAGCAGCCTTGTTAACCAAAAATGATGCGAGGAACTCTCTATTTTTGAATTCAACAATTAATGTCAATAAGAAATGCAATTCAAGATCAACGACTCCATTGTTTGTTGAATTGAATGAATTCATGTAATTGATGGTCCACGTGCATATTTTTCTTAATGAATATAGTTATTAAAAGAGAAGCAAAAGTTAATTTCAAGGTTATTGCATAAAAAATAGTCCTGGTAACAACAAGAGGATTCTAATTAACACGAGTTGATTAGAAATTCACACTATTTAGGAATTAAACCAGTTATGATTTGTACGAAATGCAAAGCATGAAGAATGGCACCTTTAGATGATGGATTTAAATAGATTTGGAGTTTTATTGATGTTTATACATGTTTGATTCAATTAATATACTAGGTTGTTTTGCCGCATGTTTTATATTTCATGCTCAATGTATCAAAAAGTGTGTTTGAAATCAAAACAGGAAACTTGTTAACCAAAAATGATGCGAGGAACTCTCTATTTTTGAACTCAGCAATTAATATCTATAAGAAATGCAATTGAAAATCAAGGACTCCATTGTTTGCGAATTGAACGAATTCATATTATAAATGGCGCATGGGCATTTTTTTCATAATGAATATAGTTGTTAAGAAAGAATCAAAAGTTAATTTCAAGGTTATTGCATGAAAAACAGTCCTGGTAACAACAAGAGAGCCTAATTAACATGAGGTGATTAGAAATTCTCATTATTTAGGAATTAAACCAGTTAATATTTGTGCGAAATGCAAACCGTCATGAATGACACCTTTGGCTGACGGATTTAAATAGATTTGGAGTTTTATTGATGTTTTTATACATGTTTGATTCAATTAATGTACTAGGTTGTTTTGCCACATGTTTGATATTTCATGCTCAATGTATCAAAAAGTGGCTTTGGAATCAAAAGAGGTGCCTTGTTAACCAAAAATGATGCGAGGAACTCTCTATTTTTGAATTCAATAACTAATATCAATAAGAAATACAATTCAAAATCAACGACAACATTGTTTGTTAAATTGAATGAATTCATGTAATTGATGGTCCACGTGCATATTTTTCATAATGAATATAGTTATCAGGAAAGAAACAAAAGTTAATTTCAAGGTTATTGCATGAAAAATAGTCCTGGTAACAACAAGAGGAGCCTCATTATCACGAGGTGATTAGAAATTGTCATTATTTAGGAATTAAAAAAGTTAACATTTGTACGAAATGCAAACCATGAAGATTGGCACCTTTAGATGATGGATTTAAATAGATTTGGAGTTTTATTGATGTTTATAGATGTTTGATTCAATTAATATACTAGGTTGTTTTGCCACATGTTTTATATTTCGTGCTCAATGTATCAAAAAGTGGCTTTGGAATCAAAAGAGGTGCCTTGTTAACCAAAAATGATGCGAGGAACTCTCTATTTTTGAATTCAATAACTAATATCAATAAGAAATACAATTCAAAATCAACGACAACATTGTTTGTTAAATTGAATGAATTCATGTAATTGATGGTCCACGTGCATATTGTTCATAATGAATATAGTTATTAGGAAAGAAAAAAAAGTTAATTTCAAGGTTATTGCATGAAAAATAGTCCTTGTAACAACAAGAGGAGCCTAATTAACATGAGGTGATTAGAAATTTGCACTATTTACGAATTAAACCAGTAAACATTTGTACGAAATGCAAACCAAGAAGAATGGCACCTTTAGATGATGGATTTAAATAGATTTGGAGTTTTATTGATGTTTATACATGTTTGATTCAATTAATATACTAGGTTGTTTTGCCACATGTTTTATATTTCGTGCTCAATGTATCAAAAAGTGTGTTTGGAATCAAAACAGGAAACTTGTTAACCAAAAATGATGCGAGGAACTCTCTATTTTTGAACTCAACAATTAATATCTATAAGAAATACAATTCAAAATCAAGGACTCCATTGTTTGTTAAACTGAACGAATTTATTGTACAGATGGTCCATGGGCATTTTTTTCATAATGAATATAGTTATTAAGAAAGAATCAAAAGTTAATTTCAAGGTTAGTGCATGAAAAATAGTCCTGGTAACAACAAAAGGATCCTAATTAACATGAGGTAATTAGAAATTCTCATTATTTAGGAATTCGACCAGTTAACATTTGTGCGAAATGCAAACCATGACGATTGGCACCGTTGGCTGATGGATTTAAATGGATTTGGATTTTTTATTGGTGTTTCTGCTTGTTTGATTCAAATAAATATACTAGGTTGTTTAACCACATGTGTTATATTTCATGATCAATGTATCAAAAAGTGGGTTTTGGAATCAAAAGAGGAAACTTGATAACCAGAAATGATGGGAGGAACTGTCTATTTTTTAATTCTATAATTAATATCAATAAGAAATGCAATTCAAAATCTAGGACTCCATTGTTTGTTAAATTGAATGAATTCATGTAATTGATGGTCCATGGGCATTTTTTTTCATAATGAATATAGTTATTAAGAGAGAAACAAAAGTTAATTTCAAGGTTATTGGATGAAAAATAGTCCTGGTAACAACAGTAGGAGCTTACTTAACATGAGGTGATTGGAAATTCTCATTATCTAGGAATTAAACCAGTTAACATTGGAATGAAATGCAAACCATGATAAATGGCACGTTTGGCTGATGGATTTAAATAGATTTGGATTTTTATTGCTATTTATACCTGTTTGATTCAATTAATATACTAGGTTATTTAGGCACATGTGTTATATTTCATCCTCAATGTATCAAAAAGTGTGTTGTTTGGAATCAAAAGAGGAAACTTGCTAACCAAAAATGATGCGAGGAACTCTCTATTTTTGAATTCCACAATTAATATCTATAAGAAATGCAATTCAAAATCAAGGACTCCATTGTTTGTTAAACTGAATGAATTTATGTTACAGATGGTCCATGGGCATTTTTTTCATAATAAATATAGTTGTTAAGAAAGAATCAAAAGTTAATTTCAAGGTTAGAGCATGAAAAATAGTCCTGGTAACAACAAGAGGATCCTAATTTAACATGAGGTGATTAGAAATTCTCTTTATTTAGGAAATTAAACCAGTTAACATTTGTGCGAAATGCAAACCGTGACGAATGGCACCTTTGGCTAATGGATTTAAATAGATTTGGATTTTTATTGGTGTTTATGCTTGTTTGATTCAATTAATATACTAGGTTGTTTAACCACATGTGTTATATTTCATGATCAATGTATCAAAAAGTGGCTTTGGAATCAAAAGAGCAGCCTTGTTAACCAAAAATGATGCGAGGAACTCTCTATTTTTGAATTCAACAATTAATGTCAATAAGAAATGCAATTCAAGATCAACGACTCCATTGTTTGTTGAATTGAATGAATTCATATAATTGATGGTCCACGTGCATATTTTTCTTAATGAATATAGTTATTAAAAGAGAAGCAAAAGTTAATTTCAAGGTTATTGCATAAAAAATAGTCCTGGTAACAACAAGAGGATTCTAATTAACACGAGTTGATTAGAAATACACACTATTTAGGAATTAAACCAGTTATGATTTGTACGAAATGCAAACCATGAAGAATGGCACCTTTAGATGATGGATTTAAATAGATTTGGAGTTTTATTGATGTTTATACATGTTTGATTCAATTAATATACTAGGTTGTTTTGCCGCATGTTTTATATTTCATGCTCAATGTATCAAAAAGTGTGTTTGGAATCAGAACAGGAAACTTGTTAACCAAAAATGATGCGAGGAACTCTCTATTTTTGAACTCAGCAATTAATATCTATAAGAAATGCAATTGAAAATCAAGGACTCCATTGTTTGCGAAATTGAACGAATTCATATTATAAATGGCGCATGGGCATTTTTTTCATAATGAATATAGTTGTTAAGAAAGAATCAAAAGTTAATTTCAAGGTTATTGCATGAAAAACAGTCCTGGTAACAACAAGAGAGCCTAATTAACATGAGGTGATTAGAAATTCTCATTATTTAGGAATTAAACCAGTTAATATTTGTGCGAAATGCAAACCGTCATGAATGACACCTTTGGCTGACGGATTTAAATAGATTTGGAGTTTTATTGATGTTTATACATGTTTGATTCAATTAATGTACTAGGTTGTTTTGCCACATGTTTGATATTTCATGCTCAATGTATCAAAAAGTGGCTTTGGAATCAAAAGAGGTGCCTTGTTAACCAAAAATGATGCGAGGAACTCTCTATTTTTGAATTCAATAACTAATATCAATAAGAAATACAATTCAAAATCAACGACAACATTGTTTGTTAAATTGAATGAATTCATGTAATTGATGGTCCACGTGCATATTTTTCATAATGAATATAGTTATCAGGAAAGAAACAAAAGTTAATTTCAAGGTTATTGCATGAAAAATAGTCCTGGTAACAACAAGAGGAGCCTCATTAACACGAGGTGATTAGAAATTGTCATTATTTAGGAATTAAACCAGTTAACATTTGTACAAAATGCAAACCATGAAGATTGGCACCTTTAGATGATGGATTTAAATAGATTTGGAGTTTTATTGATGTTTATAGATGTTTGATTCAATTAATATACTAGGTTGTTTTGCCACATGTTTTATATTTCGTGCTCAATGTATCAAAAAGTGTGTTTGGAATGAAAACAGGAAACTTGTTAACCAAAAATGATGCGAGGAACTCTCTATTTTTGAATTCAACAATTAATATCTATAAGAAATGCAATTCAAAATCAAGGACTCCATTGTTTGTTAAACTGATGTTTTATTGATGTTTATACCTGTTTGATTCAATTAATATACTAGGTTGTTTAGCCACATGTGTTATATTTCATCCTCAATGTATCAAAAAGTGGCTTTGGAATCAAAAGAGGAAACTTGATAACCAGAAATGATGCAAGGAACTCAATATTTTTGAATTCAACAATTAATATCTATAAGAAATGCAATTCAAAATCAAGGACTCCATTGTTTGTTAAATTGAATGAATTCATCTTATAGATGGTCCATGGGCATTTTTTTCATAATGAATATAGATATTAAGAAAGAATGAAAAGTGAATTTCAAGGTTATTGCATGAAAAATATTCCTGGTAACAACAAGAGGAGCCTAATTAACATGAGGTATTAGAAATTCTCATTATTTAGTAATTAAACCAG
The DNA here is from genome assembly GCA_037897445.1 of Ceriops zippeliana. Lineage (NCBI taxonomy): Eukaryota > Viridiplantae > Streptophyta > Magnoliopsida > Malpighiales > Rhizophoraceae > Ceriops > Ceriops zippeliana. The sequence goes on from JBAPLH010001523.1 coordinate 8,838, forward strand.
TTAAGATTTGTACGAAATGCAAACCGTGATGAATGGCACCTTTGGCTGATGGATTTAAATAGATTTGGATTTTTATTGGTGTTTATGCTTGTTTGATTCAATTAATATACTAGGTTGTTTAACCACATGTGTTATATTTCATGATCAATGTATCAAAAAGTGGCCTTGGAATAAAAAAAGGAAACTTGATAACCAGAAATGATGCAAGGAACTCTCTATTTTTGAATTCAACAATTAATATCTATAAGAAATGCAATTCAAAATCAAGGACTCCATTGTTTGTTAAATTGAATGAATTCATCGTATAGATGGTCCATGGGCATTTTTTTCATAATGAATATAGTTATTAAGAAAGAATCAAAAGTGAATTTCAAGGTTATTGCATGAAAAATATTCCTGGTAACAACAAGAGGAGCCTAATTAACATGAGGTATTAGAAATACTCATTATTTAGTAATTAAGCCAGTTAACATTTGTACGAAATGCAAACTGTGATGAATGGCACCTTTGGCTGATGGATTTAAATATATTTGGATTTTTATTGGTGTTTATGCTTGTTTGATTCAATTAATATACTAGGTTGTTTTGCCACATGTTTTATATTTCGTGCTCAATGTATCAAAAAGTGTGTTTGGAATGAAAACAGGAAACTTGTTAACCAAAAATGATGCGAGGAACTCTCTATTTTTCAATTCAACAATTAATATCTATAAGAAATGCAATTCAAAATCAAGGACTCCATTGTTTGTTAAACTGATGTTTTATTGATGTTTATACCTGTTTGATTCAATTAATATGCTAGGTTGTTTAGCCATATGTGTTATATTTCATCCTCAATGTATCAAAAAGTGGCTTTGGAATCAAAAGAGGAAACTTGATAACCAGAAATGATGCAAGGAACTCAATATTTTTGAATTCAACAATTAATATTTATAAGAAATGCAATTCAAAATCAAGGACTCCATTGTTTGTTAAATTGAATGAATTGATCTTATAGATGGTCCATGGGCATTTTTTTCATAATGAATATAGATATTAAGAAAGAATGAAAAGTGAATTTCAAGGTTATTGCATGAAAAATATTCCTGGTAACAACAAGAGGAGCCTAATTAACATGAGGTATTAGAAATTCTCATTATTTAGTAATTAAACCAGTTAACATTTGTACGAAATGAAAACCGTGATGAATGGCACCTTTGGCTGATGGATTTAAATAGATTTGGATTTTTATTGGTGTTTATGGTTGTTTGATTCAATTAATATACTAGGTTGTTTAACCACATGTGTTATATTTCATGATCAATGTATCAAAAAGTGGCCTTGGAATAAAAAAAAGGAAACTTGATAACCAGAAATGATGCAAGGAACTCTCTATTTTTGAATTCAACAATTAATATCTATAAGAAATGCAATTCAAAATCAAGGACTCCATTGTTTGTTAAATTGAATGAATTCATCGTATAGATGGTCCATGGGCATTTTTTTCATAATGAATATAGTTATTAAGAAAGAATCAAAAGTGAATTTCAAGGTTATTGCATGAAAAATATTCCTGGTAACAACAAGAGGAGCCTAATTAACATGAGGTATTAGAAATACTCATTATTTAGTAATTAAGCCAGTTAACATTTGTACGAAATGCAAACTGTGATGAATGGCACCTTTGGCTGATGGATTTAAATATATTTGGATTTTTATTGGTGTTTATGCTTGTTTGATTCAATTAATATACTAGGTTGTTTTGCCACATGTTTTATATTTCGTGCTCAATGTATCAAAAAGTGTGTTTGGAATGAAAACAGGAATCTTGTTAACCAAAAATGATGCGAGGAACTCTCTATTTTTGAATTCAACAATTAATATCTATAAGAAATGCAATTCAAAATCAAGGACTCCATTGTTTGTTAAACTGATGTTTTATTGATGTTTATACCTGTTTGATTCAATTAATATACTAGGTTGTTTAGCCACATGTGTTATATTTCATCCTCAATGTATCAAAAAGTGGCTTTGGAATCAAAAGAGGAAACTTGATAACCAGAAATGATGCAAGGAACTCAATATTTTTTAATTCAACAATTAATATCTATAAGAAATGCAATTCAAAATCAAGGACTCCATTGTTTGTTAAATTGAATGAATTCATCTTATAGATGGTCCATGGGCATTTTTTTCATAATGAATATAAATATTAAGAAAGAATGAAAAGTGAATTTCAAGGTTATTGCATGAAAAATATTCCTGGTAACAACAAGAGGAGCCTAATTAACATGAGGTATTAGAAATTCTCATTATTTAGTAATTAAACCAGTTAACATTTGTACGAAATGCAAACCGTGATGAATGGCACCTTTGGCTGATGGATTTAAATAGATTTTGATTTTTATTGGTGTTTATGCTTGTTTGATTCAATTAATATACTAGGTTGTTTAACCACATGTGTTATATTTCATGATCAATGTATCAAAAAGTGGCCTTGGAATAAAAAAAGGAAACTTGATAACCAGAAATGATGCAAGGAACTCTCTATTTTTGAATTCAACAATTAATATCTATAAGAAATGCAATTCAAAATCAAGGACTCCATTGTTTGTTAAATTGAATGAATTCATCGTATAGATGGTCCATGGGCATTTTTTTCATAATGAATATAGTTATTAAGAAAGAATCAAAAGTGAATTTCAAGGTTATTGCATGAAAAATATTCCTGGTAACAACAAGAGGAGCCTAATTAACATGAGGTATTAGAAATACTCATTATTTAGTAATTAAGCCAGTTAACATTTGTACGAAATGCAAACTGTGATGAATGGCACCTTTGGCCGATGGATTTAAATATATTTGGATTTTTATTGGTGTTTATGCTTGTTTGATTCAATTAATATACTAGGTTGTTTTGCCACATGTTTTATATTTCGTGCTCAATGTATCAAAAAGTGTGTTTGGAATGAAAACAGGAAACTTGTTAACCAAAAATGATGCGAGGAAATCTCTATTTTTGAATTCAACAATTAATATCTATAAGAAATGCAATTCAAAATCAAGGACTCCATTGTTTGTTAAACTGATGTTTTATTGATGTTTATACCTGTTTGATTCAATTAATATACTAGGTTGTTTAGCCACATGTGTTATATTTCATCCTCAATGTATCAAAAAGTGGCTTTGGAATCAAAAGAGGAAACTTGATAACCAGAAATGATGCAAGGAACTCAATATTTTTTAATTCAACAATTAATATCTATAAGAAATGCAATTCAAAATCAAGGACTCCATTGTTTGTTAAATTGAATGAATTCATCTTATAGATGGTCCATGGGCATTTTTTTCATAATGAATATAAATATTAAGAAAGAATGAAAAGTGAATTTCAAGGTTATTGCATGAAAAATATTCCTGGTAACAACAAGAGGAGCCTAATTAACATGAGGTATTAGAAATTCTCATTATTTAGTAATTAAACCAGTTAACATTTGTACGAAATGCAAACCGTGATGAATGGCACCTTTGGCTGATGGATTTAAATAGTTTTGGATTTTTATTGGTGTTTATGCTTGTTTGATTCAATTAATATACTAGGTTGTTTAACCACATGTGTTATATTTCATGATCAATGTATCAAAAAGTGGCCTTGGAATAAAAAAAGGAAACTTGATAACCAGAAATGATGCAAGGAACTCTCTATATTTTGAATTCAACAATTAATATCTATAAGAAATGCAATTCAAAATCAAGGACTCCATTGTTTGTTTTAAATTGAATGAATTCATCGTATAGATGGTCCATGGGCATTTTTTTCATAATGAATATAGTTATTAAGAAAGAATCAAAAGTGAATTTCAAGGTTATTGCATGAAAAATATTCCTGGTAACAACAAGAGGAGCCTAATTAACATGAGGTATTAGAAATACTCATTATTTAGTAATTAAGCCAGTTAACATTTGTACGAAATGCAAACTGTGATGAATGGCACCTTTGGCGGATGGATTTAAATAGATTTGGATTTTTACTGCTATTTATACCTGTTTGATTCAATTAATATATTAGGTTGTTTAGCAACATGTGTTATATTTCATCCTCAATGTATCAAAAAGTGTGCTTGGAATCAAAAGAGGAAACTTGCTAACCAAAAATGATGCGAGGAACTCTCTATTTTTGAATTCCACAATTAATATCTATAAGAAATGCAATTCAAAATCAAGGACTCCATTGTTTGTTAAACTGAATAAATTTATGTTACAGATGGTCCATGGGCATTTTTTTCATAATAAATATAGTTGTTAAGAAAGAATCAAAAGTTAATTTCAAGGTTAGAGCATGAAAAATAGTCCTGGTAACAACAAGAGGATCCTAATTAACATGAGGTGATTAGAAATTCTCTTTATTTAGGAATTAAACCAGTTAACATTTGTGCGAAATGCAAACCGTGATGAATGGCACCTTTGGCTGATGGATTTAAATAGATTTGGATTTTTATTGGTGTTTATGGTTGTTTGATTCAATTAATATACTAGGTAATTTAACCACATGTGTTATATTTCATGATCAATGTATCAAAAAGTGGCTTTGGAATCAAAAGAGCAGCCTTGTTAACCAAAAATGATGCGAGGAACTCTCTATTTTTGAATTCAACAATTAATGTCAATAAGAAATGCAATTCAAGATCAACGACTCCATTATTTGTTGAATTAAATGAATTCATGTAATCGATGTTCCACGTGCATATTTTTCTTAATGAATATAGTTATTAAGTGAGAAGCAAAAGTTAATTTTAAGGTTATTGCATGAAAAATAGTCTTGATAATAACAAGAGGAGTCTGATTAACACGAGGTGATTAGAAATTCGCATTATTTAGGAATTAAACGAGTTAACATTTGTACGAAATGCAACCCATGAAGAATGGCACCTTTAGATGATGGATTTAAATAGATTTGGAGTTTTATTGATGTTTATACATGTTTGATTCAATTAATATACTATGTTGTTTTGCCACATGTTTGATATTTCATGCTCAATGTATCAAAAAATGGCTTTGGAATCAAGAGAGGAGCCTTGTTAACCAAAAATGATGCGAGGAACTCTTTATTTTTGAATTTAACAATTAATATCAATAAGAAATACAATTCAAAATCAACGACAACATTGTTTGTTAAATTCAATGAATTCAAGTAATTGATGGTCCACGTGCATATTTTTCATAATCAATATAGTTATTAGGAAAGAAACAAAAGTTAATTTCAAGGTTAATGCATGAAAAATAGTCTTGGTAACAATAAGAGGAGCCTCATTACCACGAGGTGATTAGAAATTCTCGTTATTTAGAAATTAACCCAGTTAACATTTGTACGAAATGCAAACCATGAAGATTGGCACCTTTAGATGATGGATTTAAATAGATTTGGAGTTTTATTGATGTTTATACATGTTTGATTCAATTAATATACTAGGTTTTTTAGCCACATGTGTTATATTTCATGCTCAATGTATCAAAAAGTGTGTTTGGAATCAAAAAAGGAAAATTGTTAACCCAAAATGATGCGAGTAACTCTCTATTTTTGAACTCAACAATTAATATCTATAAGAAATGCAATTCAAAATCAAGGACTCCATTGTTTGTTAAATTGAATGAATTCATATTATAGATGGCGCATGGGCATTTTTTTCATAATGAATATAGTTATTAAGAAAGAATCAAAAGTTAATTTCAAGGTAATTGCATGAAAAATAGTCCTGGTAACAACAAGAGGAGCCTAATTAACATGAGGTGATGAGAAATTCTCATTATTTAGGAATTAAACCAGTTAACATTTGTGCGAAATGCAAACTGTGATGAATGGCACCGTTAGCTGATGGATTTAAATGGATTTGGATTTTTATTAGTGTTTCTGCTTGTTTGATTCAATTAATATACTAGGTTGTTTAACCACATGTGTTATATTTCATGATCAATGTATGAAAAAGTGGCTTTGGAATCAAAAGAGGAAACTTGATAACCAGAAATGATGGGAGGAACTCTCTATTTTTCAATTCTATAATTAATATCAATAAGAAATGCAATTCAAAATCTAGGACTCTATTGTTTGTTAAATTGAATGAATTCATGTAATTGATGGTCCACGGGCATTTTTTTCATAATGAATATAGTTATTAAGAGAGAAACAAAAGTTAATTTCAAGGTTAGTGCATGAAAAATGGTCCTGGTAACAACAAGAGGATCCTAATTAACATGAGGTGATTAAAAATTCTCATTATTTAGGAATTAAACCAGTTAACATTTGTGCGAAATGCAAACCGTGACGAATGGCACCTTTGGCTGATGGATTTAAATAGATTTGGATTTTTATTGGTGTTTATGCTTGTTTGATTCAATTAATATACTAGGTTGTTTAACCACATGTGTTATATTTCATCATCAATGTATCAAAAAGTGGCTTTGGAATCAAAAGCGGAACCTTGTTAACTAAAAATGATGCGAGGAACTCTTTATTTTTGAATTCAACAATTACTATCAATAAGAAATGCAATTCAAGATCAACGACTCAATTGTTTGTTGAATTGAATGGATTCATGTTATTGACGGTCCATGTGCATATTTTTCATAATGAATATAGTTATTAAGAGAGAAGCAAATAGTCCTGGTAACAAAAAGAGGAGTCTAATTAACACGAGTTGATTAGAAATTCGCAGTATTTAGGAATTAAACCAGTTCAGATTTGTACGAAATGCAAACCATGAAGAATGACACCTTTAGATGATGGATTTAAATAGATTTAGAGTTTTATTGATGTTTATACATGTTTGATTCAATTAATATACTAGGTTGTTTTGCCACATGTTTTATATTTCGTGCTCAAGGTATCAAAAAGTGTGTTTGGAATCAAAACAGGAAAATTGTTAACCAAAAATGATGCGAGGAACTCTCTATTTTTGAACTCAACAATTAATATCTATAAGAAATGCTATTCAAAATAAAGGACTCCATTGTTTGTTAAATTGAATGAATTCATATTATAGATGGCGGATGGTCATTTTTTTCATAACGAATATAGTTATGAAGAAAGAATCAAAAGTTAATTTCAAGGTTATTGCATGAAAAACAGTCCTGGTAACAACAAGAGGAGCCTAATTAACATGAGGTGATTAGAAATTCTCATTATTTAGGAATTAAACCAGTTAACATTTGTGCGAAATGAAAACCGTAACGAATAGCACCTTTGGCTGATGGATTTAAATAGATTTGGATTTTTATTGGTGTTTATGCTTGTTTGATTCAATTAATATACTAGGTTGTTTAACCACATGTGTTATATTTCATGATCAATGTATCAAAAAGTGGCTTTGGAATCAAAAGAGGAAACTTGATTACCAGAAATGATGGGAGGAACTCTCTATTTTTCAATTCTATAATTAATATCAATAAGAAATGGAATTCAAAATCTAGGACTCCATTGTTTGTTAAATTGAATGAATTCATGTATTTGATGGTCCACGGGCATTTTTTTCATAATGAATATAGTTATTAAGAGAGAAACAAAAGTTAATTTCAAGGTTATTGCATGAAAAATTGTCCTGGTAACAACACTAGGAGCCTAATTAACATGTGGTGATTAGAAATTCTCCTTAGTTAGGAATTAAACCAGTAAACATTTGTAGGAAATGCAAACCAAGAAGAATGGCACTTTTATATGATGGATTTAAATAGATTTGGAGTTTTATTGATGTTTATAAATGTTTGATTCAATTAATATACTAGGTTGTTTAGCCACATGTGTTATATTTCATCCTCAATGTATCAAAAAGTGTGTTTGGAATCAAAAGAGGAAAATTGCTAACCAAAAATGATGTGAGGAACTCTCTATTTTTGAATTCAACAATTAATATCTATAAGAAATGCAATTCAAAATCAAGGACTCCATTGTTTGTTAAATTGAATGAATTCATATTATAGATGGCGCATGGGCATTTTTTTCATAATGAATATAGTTATTAAGATAGAATCAAAAGTTAATTTAAAGGTTATTGCACAAAAAACGGTCCTGGTACCAACAAGAGGAGCCTAATTAACATGAGGTGATTAGAAATTCTCATTATTTAGGAATTAAACCAGTTAACATTTGTGCGAAATGCAAACCGTGAGGAATGGCACCTATGGCTGATCGATTTAAATAGATTTGGGTTTTTATTGGTGTTTATGTATGTTTGATTCAATTAATATAATAGGTTGTTTAACCACATGTGTTATATTTCATGATCAATGTATCAAAAAGTGTGTTTGGAATCAAAAGTGGAAACTTGTTAACCAAAAATGATGCGAGGAACTCTCTATTTTTGAACTCAACAATTAATATCTATAAGAAATGCAATTCAAAATTAAGGAGTCCATTGTTTGTTAAATTGAATGAATGCATATTATAGATGGCTCATGGGCATTTTTTTCATAATGAATATAGTTATTAAGAGAGAAACAAAAGTTAATTTCAAGGTTATTGCATGAAAATAGTCCTGGTAACAACAAGAGGATCCTAATTAACATGACGTGATTAGAAATTCTCATTATTTAGGAATTAAACCAGTTAACATGTCATTCATGACGGTTTGCATTTCGCACAAATATTAACTGGTTTCATTCCTAAATAATGAGAATTTCTAATCACCTCGTGTTAATTAGGCTCCTCTTGTTGTTACCAGGACTATTTTTCATGCAATAACCTTGAAATTAACTTTTGATTCTTTCTTAATAACTATATTCATTATGAAAAAAATGCCCATGGACCATCTATAAGATGAATTCATTCAATTTAACAAACAATGGAGTCCTTGATTTTGAATTTCATTTCTTATAGATATTAATTGTTGAATTCAAAAATAGAGAGTTCCTCGCATCATTTTTTGGTTAGCAAGTTTCCCCTTTTGATTTCAAACACACTTTTTGATACATTTTAGAATGAAAATATAACACATGTGGCTAAACAACCTAGTATATTAATAGAATCAAAGATGTATAAACATCAATAAAACTCCAAATCTATTTAAATCCAGCATCTAATGGTGCCATTATTCATCGTTTGCATTTCGTACAAATGTTAACTGATTTCATTCCTAAATAATGGGAATTTCTAATCACCTCGTGTTAATTAGGCTCCTCTTGTTGTTACCAGGACTATTTTTCATGCAATAACCTTGAAATTAACTTGTGTTTCTTTCTTAATAACTATATTCATTATGAAAAATATGCATGTGGACCATCTATAAGATGAATTCATTCAATTTAACAAACCATGGAGTCGTTGATTTTGAATTGCATTTTTTATAGATATTAATTGTTGAATTCAAAAATAGAGAGTTCCTCGCATCATTTTTGGTTAGCATGTTTCCCCTTTTGATTCCAAACACACTTTTTGATACATTTAGAATGAAATATAACACATGTGGCTAAACAACCTAGTATATTAATAGAATCAAACATGTATAAACATCAATAAAACTCAAAATCTATTTAAATCCAGCATCTAAAGGTGTCAATCTTCATCGTTTGCATTTCGTACAAATGTTAACTGGTTTCATTCCTAAATAATGAGAATTTGTAATCACCTCGTGTTAATTAGGCTCCTCTTATTGTTACCAGGACTATGTTTCATGCAATAACCTTGAAATTAAATTTTGTTTCTTTCTTAATTACTATATTCATTATGAAAAATATGCCCATGGACCATCTATAAGATGAATTCATTCAATTTAACAAACAATGGAGTCCTTGATTTTGAATTTCATTTCTTATAGATATTAATTGTTGAATTCAAAAATGGAGAGTTCCTCGCATCATTTTTGGTTAGCAAGTTTCCCCTTTTGATTCCAAACACCCTTTTTGATACATTTAGAATGAAATATAACACATTTGGCTAAACAACCTAGTATATTAATAGAATCAAATATGTATAAACATCAATAAAACTCAAAATCTATTTAAATCCAGCATCTAAAGGTGCCATTCTTCATGGTTTGCGTTTCGTACAAATGTTAACTGGTTTCATTCCTAAATAATGAGAATTTCTAATCACCTCATGTTAATTAGGCTCCTGTTGTTGTTACCAGGACTATTTTTCATGCAATAACCTTGAAATTAACTTTTTTCTTTTCTTTCTTAATAACTATATTCATTATGAAAAATATGCATGTGGAACATCAATTACATG
>JBAPLH010001524.1:0-12318 GCA_037897445.1 Ceriops zippeliana
GATCGCGCTACAGAGGAGCGCTCTGGCTTGATTTTGCGTCGGACTTTCTCTCGCTTTGGACAGCCATCGTCGACATGCCTGTGTTATCGATCAGTTGGTGCAAGCCAGAAGGAGTGATGAAGAATAGGCCGCTAACCTCGTTAGAGTGTCCTTCCGAGGGAAATCTTTACCGCAGAGACAGCATTTGTACTCTCGGTTCTTGAGATGCACCTGTAAAAGCCTTGTCAATGTTGCTTCATGCACTAGATTGTATCGTACATACCGATTCCACATGCCGGCTCAGATCAGTCTTTCGAACGAAAGCGTGGGTACAGCCGTCCCAGGAGCACTGGTGCTGCTTGGTTTTGTTGCCATGCACGTTGGAGAGATGGCTTTTGAGGTTGTATGCGCGTTGGAACAGCCTCCCACACTTGTGGCAAGAATATTGGGGCGTTGTCTTTGTTCGTCAGAGCCCGCTTCCGTCGTCCGTTGAGTGAGAGTCCGTCAAAGTCACCGAATGAATGCGGTCTCCGCTGTGTCTCTCGTTGAATAGGCTTGTAGTCGCCATTGTCCGAGCTCGAAGATGAGGCAAGTTAGGTGCGCAAACGATCCTCGATGTACTGATCAGAGTCCATGAGGTCGCTTGGATTGACGGAAAGTCTCTGCTGCTCATACTGCGCATCTGAAGAACTGATATTGAATCGCGAGAGTGCATTGTCGGGGTATTCGATCTTAAATCTGAGGCGAGTCGATACGTTGGATATAGATATCAGATTGGGCGTATGGCGACGAAACGGCGGACGGGTGTGACTATTCAGATCGACCCGGAGAGCAAGAGCTCTGTGGGTGCAACAATGTCGAGAGCGGATCACAGCTCTGATCGCTGTTCCTGCAGGAATCTCTTCGAATGATTTGCGGTGTGGAGATGTGAGGTAGCGAGGGCGTGAGTTGCGAGGGCCAAGACACAGTGTTGTTGTTCGTGTGTCTCTGCGCTTCGCTGTCCCGGTATTCCGATTCGGTTTTAGGAGGGAGTGTGAATAGGCCGAGCCCGTGAGGCATCGAGGTGTGCCATATGTGGAACTGTGAGAGTCCGAAAAGGTGTCTGCGGTAGTTTCATTTTCCGGTGTCGACCTGGTGGTGTTGAGGTGTGCGAGGGGGACGTGCAACGAAGGGATCGCTCATACATGAATCGTCTCGTAGGTCTGCTCCAGGAAACCAAGACATTTTGTGCGATAGTCAATCACAACGAATGGAAGATTCGACAGACCAGTCCAGACAGCAATCATATATTGTTCGTTGCACTGATGAGGCGTGTAAATGAAAGATGCCGTGATGTCAGTGTGTGCAAAAATCGACGTGGCTGTGTCGTTGGAGCGAGCGGTTAGAATGTCGATGTAAAAAAGTGAAGTGAGAGCGTATCTTCAAACATCCTTGAGAGGCAGCGCAGGTACATAACAAGGCGCCGGTACGGTGCGGGACGCTGCGATGCACTGAAGGAGATATAGAAACTGCAGAGCCAAATATCGGAGAATAAAGTTTCGTATGATCAAGTGGTCCTTCCCTGTTGAAGCCTCCAAGCGCCTCTCAGTAGCCGACGGGCTAGGCTATGCACCTGCCGCGTCTTGCTTGGATGCAAAAGTGGCTGCTAACAGTTGAGACCCGGGACTCTGGGCCTTTGATGCCTTAGGATTTGGCCATCGGATTTTAGGCGTTTGATTTGCCGACTTCCATCGATCGACGTTTTTGTGACTGCTTGTTCCGACCGTTTCGCGTCCTCGGAAGCCATCCAGAAGGCAATGACTGCGAGTCTGAAATTCATGTTAACAATTTTCAATCCACGTCTCCAGATTTTTACGACGGATGACAGTTCATCGATCTGACCTTCTGAGACTTTTGAATTGTCGTTTCAAGATTTTGTTGTTGGGTTTGCTTAGGCGGTTCTCCAGCCAATGACGATAAAGTTTCCTTCCGAAGGCGCCAACGGCGGCTGCTGTATGAATCTGCCGGCCTTGTATTAGGACTCTTTCGGTCCTCGCATATACAGCGACGAAGTTGCCTTTTTCCGACTACGGCGCTCAAGAAAGAGTGCAACAGTCTCATAAGTCGCTACCAAAGGCGACTAGTGGAGCATGCGTGACTTTGAGCAGGACAATCCCTTGCCGATCTCATCGTCTGCGCTGATAGAATCGCTCGCAGTGGTCGAGTAGCCAAAGGCAGTAGATTCTGGAGAAGTATTCAGTATGTGTGTACGCATAATCCAGACGCTGAGATGCCTGGCGCTCTTGCCCCGATTCGGTCTGACGCCGGAGGATACCAGTGCGAGGTCGATCATGATTGACCAACACCCTCGATATCGACTTGACGAGCTCCGATTCGATGCTACACAGGCCAGGTGGTCACACCTACGGCCACCATTGCTTGGAGCCTACATACGGTGGGGCAAAAGGAACGTCTCGCCTGGCTAGACAACCCACCCGTTCAGCCATGATGTAGACGACGTCGACGGTTGAGAGGCGTTGCCAGCACAGACACATGGAAGGGACAATGCAACACACTTTTGAGTGCATGCAATAATACTTGAAACAAAACTTACCAGTGGCGGCACAAAGTAAGTCAGTCGTCTGGAGCTCGAGGCCTCCAAAACGAAGACAGAATACCTGAAACCGCGCTCAGCGATTAGCAATGCCCCTGTGGCGCCTGAGGCAACGCATGCAGTGCACGCAACGGACGCACGTAAAGAGATACTCATCTCGAGAGTGCTGAATGACCTGCATTATTCAAACGAGAAGTGTCAGCCAATCGACTGTGCGAGGGCGCTTATATTGATCACGTGCAGCTTACCCGATTTTAGACTCTCCGAAAGAAGAGCAATGAGGCTTGTGAGGAGCAGTATGTTGGTCATAATAACGAAGATGACCATAATTGGCGGGCCAAGGACCGGGGAGATCTGGCTCTCACGTCGTTAATGCAGTCGATCGTATGCCGGCTCCGGGTCTTTACCTTTTCCGCTATTTCCTATCGAATGAAGTCAGTCTATTTGAGCTCTCGCCAACAGTGGAGTCATGATGACTTACGAAGCCTCTGCTCTAAGTTAGCTGGGATGCTGTCTCTGGTAGTTCAACCGATGCACGATGAGAGTTGACTCACTGCGCAAATCGTTAGCTACCTGTTCGTTCGGATCGGTGGGCAACTTACCAGGTAAGAGCTGCCAAAGAAGACGTTGATTAGAATCCAGTTCAGTTTGGCGAAGGAATATGTGCCTCGCGCCAGAAAAGTAAAGGTGGTGTCGAAGCCTGATCGGTGTTAGTCCACATCAGAACGATATGTTCTGCATTGTGACGCAATACCCATGTACAAGATAGCCACCAGACTCAGAAACTTCATGAAATCTTTCGTCATTTCTTTCATGGCTGGGATTAACATTCCGAAATAAGGATGCAAGCTTAGAAGCGAAAAAAGTCCGAGGAACTAAGAAGAGTGCTTCAAACAGCCAGGATGTCGAATGCAATGTCCGTTGTTTTGTTGTTGTCGGTAGCGATGCCAACCATCCTCGTTACGAAGTATGCTATGCCAACTGCAATGATGCCAAGATCCCAGCTGGCCCAAAAGTCGGCAACGTAGAAGCTGAGTCCAGCATTCATGTATTCTCCAAGCTCGTTGTAGGCAAACGAAGCAAACCAGATGTAAAGCATGATCTCGGCAGCTGATACTGTATCAGATTGCTTCTCGGCCAAGACGATGTAATAGAAAGCCAAGAATCCAGCGAAGAATAAGATCTCGAAGATTTTCAGATACAGCGGCACTCGGAGCCTGCAGAACGGATCTGTTCTTTCCCGATTGTAGAATCTGGCCTTCTTAACAGAGTTTGTGCTCATTGTATTCCAGAAAAAACGATGTCTCCTCTCCATATACCGTCGATGGTCTCTTGAATAGGCTTCTCGCTCAAGAACTTCTTGGCTCCTACCACGGCGGCGATTTCAAGTGCATTGAGTCCGGCAAAGGTCTCGAAGAACGTTTCTTGCGAACCTGACGAAACTTCGAGGCTCCTCTCGGCCCCATTCTGCTTCTTCAGCGCCATCCAGGAGAGAACACTGTTCATCCGCCGATGGCTCAGCAGCATATCTCAGTGTGGATGACGAAGATGATGCAGCCGCCGCATTCCACGAGCCTGGCGACCTCGATTGTGCAGCATGAGGTGTTTCCAGAGGCGACCTAGCAGAAGCAATCCGGTCATCGTTCTCTTGGGACTTGAGAAGTAGAATAGGTGGTAGACTTAGAATCAGCCACCGGAATTTCATGGCATAAGTACTGCATTGCTTCGCGCCGACTCAGATGCACAACGAAGCGCGAGGCAACCATCTCGCAAGCCAGAGCTCTGGCATCATTCAATCCCCGGTCATAATCGCCCTCAGTGGTCGAAAAGTGCCATCGACAGGCGCTGTAGGAAATGAATTAGCCGCGGGCGGCTGCAGAAGCGCGAGTTCCCTTACAGGAGCGATGCCACGATGCTCTCCTGGTAGGCATTATCGACGAGGTACCGGACCAGAGGCCGTAAAGAGGCCGAGTAAACGGACTTCTTTAGTTCTTCAAACTCATGAGGGCTGTAAATGGCGGACGAGATATACCTACATCCAATTTAGCCTTCGACATGCTCCCCCCTCTCAGCTCGAAGAACAGTCTTACGTCGCCAATTTTAGCACCACAGTATCGAAGGAGTCCTCACTATTGATCTCCGGTAATCGGATTGCGATGTTAGGGCGCATGGCGTGATTCAACTGCATCGACCTGGAGCAAACGGTGGAGAGCCGAGCAAGAGCAAAAAACTCGGCCTGGCTGATGCTTGAAGTTGGAATAGAGCCAGGCGCTAAAGGGCGTTAGCGCGCGGCTAAATAGCCGCAAGCACCAATGAGAACGCGATATTAACCACTTCTGCCGCGCATCCAAATGACAACGACCATGAATCAACGTAATAATAAAATATTATTGCGTTGGATCGATAGATCAAGCTGACGCGTCTCATTTGCATGAATTGAAACGCGTATCGCTATCGCGTTTGCAACTGCATCACTCGCCTTAGCCTCTAGGAGATTGTGGTGAGAAGGTTGGGGCTGATGCAATCAACTCCGAGACCTCGGAACAGAGAAGAGACCTATGGCAGGCAGTGTTCGATTGATTCGGGCTTCTGTTCGCTCACTGAACACATGCTATCATGACATATATCCCACCACTCTTGGAAGTTCTCACGGCGAACGATCAAGGTCGCAAGCCTCATAGAGTGCTCCGACTGCATCATCTCTGCCAGGCCACAGCAGAGAGGTGCGACACGAACCATAAGACATATCGAGTTGGTCGTGCCAAAAGTCTTGTTTCGACACGGGTGTTTGTTCAAAGTCTATCTACTTTCGCAAACGCCTAACCGGTGACACTCCGCCTCCCACTAACAAGTCGGGTATTCCAAGAAAATTCGTGACACATAAATTGACCTCCCCGTGCAACGCTCAGTCAAAGCACCTCCGGGATCATAATGATACATCGTTCTCTTACTGATAGAAAGCGCCCTCGTTGTAGTAAGGTGGCCATATCATCCGCATTACTCAACCACTGCATCATGGAATAGCCGCCATTCATTCCCACCGCCGCTCCTTGTCCACCAACCCCACCAGCAGCATTCGCATTAGTATTAGCCGCCAACCCTCCCGAATACATCTGACCTTGCTCACCAGCGCCAGCAGCAGTCATGGGCATAGGTGCTGGGACCTGACTAAACCACCCCGCCCAAAGTCGTACCAATAGGCGCAGCGCCATTCGTCCAAGTCAAAGGATCCATACTCAGATCATCCCAGTTGTCGAAAGCCGTGGCGACTTGTTGACTGTCACGGTAGATCCAGTCCTGAGAGTCGCGAATGAGCTGTTCAACGCCACCGAACATTTCACTAGGGCTGGGGTCTTTAGGGTACGAAGCAGATTGGTAGGTAAGGGTGGTGTCGGCAGGGACGGTTGTGTTGGTGGTGCTGGTTTTGGGTTGTGGTTGTTGTTGATGAGAAGGGTTGAGCTTGAGCGCCTATGGTGTTTTGGGTGTTGGTGATGTAGTCGCTTTTACTGGATTGACCGGGTTGCTGGCCACGAGCCAAGTTCGGTTTTGGCATTGGAGCTAGTTGGGTCGGACTGGCCGCATTTGGGTCATTCACGAGATTCATAAATGACTGCTGCTGCGGGCTGCTTAAGGGATCTGATGGGCGAGCAATGGCGCCGTTCTTTCGGTCTGTGCGTGCTTAGCACCCGCTGCGGCTTCCTCTGGTAGTTCAACCTCCCATTTCTTGGAGAGCAGGCTAAGAATACCAAGAGTGCGAGTCGCACAGATCCACGCTGCTGAAATTTCCTCAAGATGCTTGACACCGTGTACGATATCTCGTCTCGCGTTTTTGTCCGGTCTAGTAATAGTGTCCAGTCAGTAACAGGTCGGTGTGACATCATCTTGTGTAACTCACAAGTTCAGTAAGTGGATGGTACAAGCTGTGTGCAGGATGTAGACAGCAATATTACAAACCTGCCGGAGCCCATATGACCGCTTGTATAGTCGAGCAAGCTTCGATATCGATTGAGCCGCTTGGCTGCAATAGCTTCCTCGGACTGACCGTCTGAGGGAGTGGGGGAGGTCTCTTGAGTGTATCTCAAGAACGGCCGGAAGAGATGGATGAATAGTAGCTGAAAGTACATATGCATAATGAGAATGCTGGAGATACCGCCTTCCTTGGGCTCCAATTCCTTCGGAAGGTCGCGCCGCCAAGCTTCAAGCCTGGTGTGAATAGAACTCAACAACTTCAGCTCTGCTGACTTGCTGCGGTTCTTCTCCATGTCGGATGGATTATAGAAGAATTTCATTATGTCATTGCTGATTTCACACAACTTGCTGATTTGCAGAGCGACTGCTCTTGTTCTCGTCGGCTGTGAATGGGCTTGCGAGGGACCAGAATCAGAGTATGGGACCCAAGTCGCAGCGTCCTCTTCGGGAAAAACTTCAGGTTTTGGAACGGTCACCATTGAATTGGATAGCTGCGGTAGACGTCCAAGATAGTTCGACCAGCATTTGTCGAACAAGAAGCAGCCCCAAAAGGTAATTCGTCTCACGTCTTCTTCGGCTTCATTGCCGTTGACATTTTTGTTCGTCGTCAGTGTTCCAGTGTACAGGTTCAGACCCATATCGCAAGCCATGCGGAAGCTCATACCGGAATAGACCCAGCCCTTGGCCTCTCTGGCACAGCCAGCTTCGCGAACAGACATCAAAGCCAAAGCTTGGACATTAGTTAGCCTTGGTCGTTCATGTTCATCGTTCTCCATGATGAGTCTCTTGGCTTCTTTGAAGAAGTGGTCACCAGCTGTCGTTGGATCGTCCGGATTTTTCTCGTGCTCCTGGCCAAGAAGTGAAATGGCAACCAATGGCCAGCATCGCATTGACAAGCAAGGGGGTGCAGTAGTAGTGTGTCTTTCTCTTGGTATCCGGAGGTGGCTTGCCTAATCTAAAGTCTCGGTAGAAGAGGCTTTTGGATAGAGTTGTGAAGAATGTATAGTGCCATGTGAAATACATGTCAAGTAAATGTAGAACGAGTGTTTGGTCGTTCGTCACTCCAGTCCAAGAAGTTACAGGGTCCTGAGAAGTACACATTAGATACCTGGATCGGGTCAATGCTCTTCTGGCACTTACATCGTGTTGTGGATATTGGTCGGGTTCGTCGTCACCATCTTCCATATTGATATGGATCAAGTTCGACGTGCCACCAATATATCGCACTGACCCTTCATCTAGACGTAGATCTCCCCATCTTGCCGTACAATTGGGTCTCAAAACGTTGGCGGCCGCGACATGCCGTTGTGCTGCGTCGGCATGTCTTCGTCCTCATCTTCATAATCGACTCCATGTTCTTTGGCAACAACCTTCTCCGCAACGCCATCTAGGCTTTCACAAGTCCTTATTTCACGGACAAGATCAAATGCATCGGGTTCTTCGTAGTTCAGGATGGCTTGGATGATGGTCTGAAGGGTGGTATTGCGTGTCTTTTAGGTTATCGATGTCGTTCTTGTACACACCCTTGCGGCGGTGGTCGGAATTCGGGTCGTAAATACATTCTGTCCCGTACACCTGGGAGCATGCAGCACATGCAGGCGTATTACCATCACACTTGCTCTTTCGCTTGCTGTTGGGAGCACAACATGTCAGCCAAATTGATAGGCAAGGATATATAGAGCGCCGAGCCATAGGTCAATATTGCAGACATGGGCGGGCGTAGCTTACCGACACATGCAATGCACGCAGTAGAGACGCAGCGTCTCTTGGATGGATCGTCCTCTGCCTCGTCTTTCTTCCGTCTACTGCGAGGCGCCGATTTCGACTGGTTGATACCGGGTGGTGTTGCTGAGCTATTACGGGGAATTGCGTGATCTCGGTCGATCTGGCCTGCCGGGGCTTGCTCCATGAAGTCACTCAAAGTCATACTTTCATCCTGCGATCGACATCCTTGAATTTAGGGAGAATTCACAAGTCGGGGAGAGCCAGCCAGCTTCGCGAAGCTGTTGTCCGGGATCGGCAATTAGGTAGACGCATCCACCTCGGCCGCTAGAACGGATCGAAAAGGTACCGGGCGCGGCAAAGAGATCCGGAAGGACCAATATAAATACTCAGACGCGCTGTTGAGAATTGTTGAAATTCTCGGGAGGGATATCAGTAGTAAAAAGAGATGAAGTCCCGACGCCGGGCGATGACCCCACGCAATGGTGGGGGAACAAGGCAGGGCGGCAGGGGCAGGGCAACTTCTAATCTTGATAAGCAAACAACCTGTCACAACGGCGCGTACAGGACTCACCCTCCGATGGCCTTGTCACTGATCTTTCTGGCTTATTGATACTTTAGGACGGGTACGTTGAGACTGGTATCGTAGAGCACGCCCCCACATCTACAGCCATCTCACATCGTACATCGAGTCGAGGTCACTGTCTGGAAGTACGGCTGTCGTCTTTGATCTTTACTGTACGGCACCAGGCGGGGGTGCCTCAGCGTGACAGCTCAGTTACAAAATTGACTAGAGCATGCTTTGTTCGCCCGCGAGAACAGAATATCGAAACAGGAAAGGCACCTTCTTTCTTAATCGTCTTTCCAGCGCCGTCCTTCTGGACAGCCATGCAACAAGCTCAGGACGAGGCTGAATTGATGCCGCCACAGATTATCTGTTGGTTGGTTCATCTTCAACATTGGGTCTTCAGCACGCTGTAGATTGTCTGCTGCCTTGGGCTCAAGTCCACTCTCCTTGCTCTCTCCCCTCAATGTCGCTTAATATTGGAGAAAGCGTGCAATGCTGAAATCCTAATCCATAGCTAAGCAATGGGATGGGGGCGATCTGCAGAGCTTCATGGGAGCCACATGGTTCTTTCGCGCGGAGATAAAGCCTAAAGCGACCAAGTCTCGACGACTCAGGCAAGATAGGACACCAAAAACGCCTTCTTGCTTGGCATGCAGCCTGATTGAGGTCTCCAGGTCGGCACTGCCTCTTGCGAGTACATAATGGAATTCAAGCAGAGCCTTGCGAATGCGGGCTTCAAATACGGCTTGCATGAGACCTCTGAGAGATATTCTTCAGCAACAAATTTAGTCTGTACGAGCTTGCAAGTCCTCTAGAGGCCATGGTTTCCTATCTCAGTGTGGGAGAAGTCGCTGCCTTGATCAATGTGGCGATACTGATAAGTAATGACATAAAAAGTATCGACCATGTTGCAGTATGCTAACAATGAGCAGCGCAGTTGACGTATCCATTGCTGTTATCATTTATCATCGCTGGACTGGTAAACAAATACCTCAATGCTGCAACATGGTCCGTCTTCGGCCGCTTGATCAACTCCTCGCATTGGCCTTTAATCCTGGGAACCGACACATCATCCGACAGAAAGGTCCTCAAGCGGATTCGGGGCATGTCATGGCTGTCAAACGTTGCCACAGGTTTGATAACCATAGCGGCTGCTATTACACCGCTTGGAATTCGACAGACGATCAGAGTGATCGATCAAGATGACGTTCGATTTACTTATGTGAGAGACATGTCTCCAATTGGGCAAGCAACTCTTGATCGTTCTACGTACCACGCCGATAGACTTTGTCCATTTGAGTACAGTTACTACCAAAAAACTGTCCTGGAAACTACAATGGCTACAGCTTCACTTTGCAGAATCGCAGTATTCACATCCACAGCGATAACGACGATGCATATGTCTCATCTGCCATTGCCTCGAACATTACTGAGGTTTTTGAGGGTGACAGAGAGCCAGGCATATTCCCCGATACCGTTGCTGGCTTCTTTGACATTCAATACCGCGCCTTCATCGACTGGGCTAATCAAACTTCACCAGGAAAGTCTGAAGACTCGATATGGATAGATGAAGGCCGACCCAGAACCCAAGGCCGTTTCCAATACTTTCAGAATTTCATCCTTAATAACAAAATTGAAGCTGTCGAAGAGACTTATCGTTGCTACAGCAGAGTCTCCCGGCATCGGATTCCGAAATCATACTCTACCGCCTACTTCCAAGAATGGCTACACTTGGACTGAAGAGATTCTATGGATGGAGCCGGAAACTGTTTGTACCGATCTCAACATTACACTAGACTACTCGTTCCCAAAGTGGGAAGCCGTTTCGGACGCAAATCAGGCGGCATATATTACCGATCATGGCGGTCTTGTCAACAACCCTGTCTATCTGCCTGAGCTAGATCTCCAAGCAACACAAGACGACCCGAAGTTATTTGAAAAGTCCTGAACAGGTGCGGTGCTCACTAACGCAATCTTGTTGGGCTTTCTAAACCAGACTCAGAATACTACCCACGTTGGTAAACGCTTTCATGTTGGAGGAGCCAATGGTTCCTGCGGTTACCTATATTCAGGCACTGTTCCGAATAGTCTAGCTTTTGGACCATATGGTAATGCAGACCGAGACGCAAGTTATTGGAGTCCAGAACTTCCCGGCGCCTTGAGCGCTTGCACATTAAACAGTACAACCACTGAATGTAAGTGGGACTGAGGTGGGCAATTTGGGTAAGTTTATGGTGTGTATTAGCCTTTTATGTTGTCGTTGCATTGTCCTCACAGTTATTTCAGGACTTATCGTATCGAATTACTCGTACGACACTGCTCAGTCCCCCTCTAAAATCGGGCTTAGAGCAGGACTGATGCAGGGAGTAGGTAAGCTTTGCCCTAGATCGATTCAGCTCTTGGAAATGCGAATCTCTCCTAACTCTCCATGATCAGGCATCTCACTCGATGAGAACGATCAACCGAAGGACTTCTCCCTTCAAGTTCAAGCCAAGTCCGGCACAAGATGGTCGCAACCTTTCTTCTCTTGTGCCTCTTCAGTGAAAGCATCCGCGAGAACAGTTCGGTTTCAGATCCGTGGCCATCCCTCGATCGAGAGCCTAGAAATACTAAGCGTGAAACCTTCGAACACAACGTCTCCCATCTGGGCAGTAGAGGATACCGGTTGGTCATTGAAGTATATCAATCCGCTTGGGGACCGATCTCAACAGCTGACGCGCGCGCACCCTGGAATCTCTATTTTCCAGAAGCCTCAGCTGTATCTCCCGCTGGCTTATCAACTGTGGCTCACGTCGGACTTTACGAGAATGATGCCGTAGCCGGTATTTCAGGTCCGCTTGACGCCCTTGTAAGCATTTATGGGCGGTGATACAACGAGCTATTCCAGCGTCCTGGTGGGCGGATTCGCGAGCACGCCTGACTATAGTGGTCAATACAGCTGGCCTCTGCTCTCTGGAATGGTCCCCGACTTGTTCGCAACGCATCTTCTGCATGGTAGCTGGTGATCGACTTAATGTGGACGGATTTGATGGCAAATATGCTGGTCGGGGCCAAAAGCAATTTGCCGTCATCTGACGCATCAACCGCGTATCGTCCTGCATCTCAGTATGTCTCGGTAGTGGGCTACGACTGGAAGTACGCAGCACTTGCATTCATCTTCGCCGCACTCTACTTAGTCATGCTGATCGCGACTCTTCTGCTCTGGATCTTCAAGCGGTGCAACATCAACGCGTTGCGTTTCTATCTCAACCAGACCGCAGCAGGACGGAGTGTCACTACCGAGCGTTACCAGGCCAAGTCCGGAGCTGATACTGGGAAGAATAAGGATTGGGCGTACTTAAGAGGCGATGAGATGATTCTGGTTGGCCGAGAGGACGTGGGGGAGTCAAAAGCTCATTTGGCGAGTTTGCTTTCGAGGCGAAGGCAAAAGTAATGAATTAGAGTGATCTGGTTTCATGAACCTCTCAACTATCCACAATATCCAACA
>JBAPLH010001525.1:0-47143 GCA_037897445.1 Ceriops zippeliana
AAGGCGTCATTTATCTTCATTTGCAATTTCGTACTAATATTAAAGTGTTTTAATTCCTAAATAATAAGACTTTCAATTCACTTGAAGCTAATTACGCCCCACTTTTTGATCCAAAGACTATTTTTCATTAAATGACAATGAAAATTATCTTTTGCGTCTTTCTTGACGTCTTTATTCTTTGTGAAAACAATGTACTTCATGAACAATGTATCACATGAATTTATTCAAATCCAACATAAAATGGAGTCCTTGATCTTCATTTGCATTTCTTATACATATTAATTGGTTGAATTCTAAGATAAAGTGTCCCTCCCATCACTTCTAGTTAGAAAGTATCCTCTCTTGGTTCTAAATACCCCCTATTCCATTCAGTGATCGTGAAATTAATATTTCTGGCTAAAGTACCTAGATCATGAATTAAACCAAACTAGTCTAAACCGCATTAAAACACTAAATGAGTTTCCTTCCATCAACCAAAGTAGTCATTCATCTTGATTTGCATTTCGTACTAATATTAAGGGTTTTAATTCCTAAATAATAAGACTTTCAATTTGCTTGAAGCTAATTACGCCCCTCTTTTTGTTCCAAAGACTATTGTTCATTAAATGACAATGAAATTATCTTTTGTGTCTTTCTTCATGTCTGTATTCTTTATGAAAACAATGTACATGAACCATATATACCATGATTTTATTCGATTGCAACATACAATGAAGTCCTTGATCTTGATTTGCATTTCTTATAAATATTATTTGGTTGAATTCTAAAATAATGTGTCCCTCTGATTGTTTCTGGTTAGAAAGGATCCTCTTTTGGTTCCAAATACCCTATTTGATTCAGTGATCATGAAATTAATATTTGTGGCTAAAGAACCTAGTATATGAATTAAACCAAACTAGTCTAAACCCCATTAAAACACTAAATGTGTTTACTTCCATCAACCATAGGAGTCACTCATCTTGATTTGCATTTCATGCTATATTAAATGGTTTAATCCCTAAATAATAAGAGTTTCAATTCACTTGAAGCTAATTACGCCCCACTTTTTGATCCAAAGACTATTTTTCATTAAATGACAATGAAATTATGTTTTACGTCTTTCTTGACGTCTTTATTCTTTGTGAAAACAATGTACATGAACAATGTATCACATGAATTTATTCAAATCCAACATACAAGG
Organism: Ceriops zippeliana; assembly: GCA_037897445.1. NCBI lineage: Eukaryota > Viridiplantae > Streptophyta > Magnoliopsida > Malpighiales > Rhizophoraceae > Ceriops > Ceriops zippeliana. The sequence goes on from JBAPLH010001525.1 coordinate 1,181, forward strand.
AGTCCTTGATCTTCATTTGCATTTCTTATACATATTAATTGGTTGAATTCAAAGATAAAGTGTCCCTCTCATCACTTCTAGTTAGAAAGTATCCTCTCTTGGGTCTAAATACACTATCCGATTCAGTGATCGTGAAATTAATATTTATGGCTAAAGTACCTAGATTATGAATTAAACCAAACTAGTCTAAACCAAATTAAAACACTAAATGTGTTTACTTCCATCAACCAAAGGAGTCATTCATCTTCATTTGCATTTCGTACTAATATTAGGGGTTTTAATTCCGAAATAATAAGACTTTCAATTCGCCTAAAGCTAATTACGCCCCTCTTTTTCTTCCAAAGACTATTGTTCATTAAATGACCATGGAAATATCTTTCGTCTCTTTCTTGACGTCTGTATTCTTTATGAAAACAATGTACATGAACCATATATACCATGAATTTATTCGATTGCAACATACAATGGAGTCCTTGATCTTGATTTGCATTTCTTATAAATATTAATTCGTTGAATTCTAAAATAAAGTGTCCCTCCCACCATTTCTTGTTAGAAAGGATCCTCTTTTGGTTCCAAATTCCTTATTCGAATCAGTGATCGTGAAATTAATATTCAAGGCTAAAGAACCTAGTATATGAATTAAACCAAACTAGTCTAAACCCCATTAAAACACTAAATGTGTTTACTTCCATCAACCAAAGGAGTCATTCATCTTGATTTGCATTTCGTACTAATATTAAGCGCTTTAATTCATGAATTATAAGACTTTCAATTCGCCTGAAGCTAATTACGCCCCTCTTTTTGTTCCAAAGACTATCGTTCATTTAATGAACATCAAATTCTCTTTTGTGTCTTTCTTGACGTCTATATTCTTTGTGAAAACAATGTACAAGAACAATGTAAACCATGAATTTATTCAAATCCAACATACAATGGAGTTCTTGAACTTCATTTGCATTTCTTATAGAAATTAATTGGTTTAATTCTAAAATCTAGTGTCCCACCCATGATTTCTAGTTAGAAAGGATCCTCTCTTGGTTCTAAATACCCTATTCGATTCAGTGATCGTGAAATTAATATTTGTGACTAAAGTACCTAGTGTATGAATTAAACCAAAATAGTCTAAACCGCATAAAAACACTAAATGTGTTTACTTTCATCAACCAAAGGAGTGATTCATCTTATTTGCATTTCGTACTAATATTAGGGGTTTTAATCCCTAAATAATAAGACTTTCAATTTGCCTGAAGCTAATTACGCCCCTCTTTTTCTTCCAAAGACTATTGTTCATTAAATGACCATGAAAATATCTTTCGTCTCTTTCTTGACGTTCCTTTATGAAAACAATGTACATGAACCATATATACCATGAATTTATTTGATTGCAACATACAATGGAGTCCTTGATCTTGATTTGCATTTCTTATAAATATTAATTGGTTGAATTCTAAAATAAAGTGTCCCTCTGATCGTTTCTAGTTGGAAAGGATCCTCTTTTGGTTCCAAATACCTTATTCGATTCAGTGATCGTGAAACTAATATTCGTGGCTAAAGAACCTAGTATATGAATTAAACCAAACTAGCCTAAACCCCATTAAAACACTAAATGTGTTTACTTCCATCAACCAAAGCAGTCATTCATCTTGATTTGCATTTCATGCTAATATCAAATGGCTTTCAATTCGCCTGATGCTAATTAGGCCCCTCTTTTTGTTCCAAGGAATATTTATCATTAAATGACCATGAAATTATCTTTTGTGTCTTTCGTGACGTCTATATTCTTTCTAAAAACAATGTAAATGAACCATGTATACCATGAATTTATTTAATTCCAACAAATAATAGAGTCCTTGATCTTGATTTGCATTTCATATAGATATTAATTGGTTGAATTCTTTGATAAACTGTCCTTCCAATCATTTCTGGTTAGAATGGAGCCTTTTTGGTTCCAAATACCCTATTTAATCCAGTGATCGTGAAATTAATATTTGTGACCAAAGTACCTAGTATATGAATTTAATCAAACTAGTTTAAACCCTATTAAAATACTAAATGTGTTTACTTCCATCAACCAAAGGAGTCATTCATCTTGATTTGCATTTCGTACTAATATTAAGTGTTTTAATTCATAAATAATAAGACTTTCAAATCGCTTGAAGCTAATTACGCCCCACTTTTTGATCCAAAGACTATTTTTCATTAAATGACCATGAAATTATCTTTTGTGTCTTTCTTGACGTCTTTATTCTTTGTGATAACAATGTACATGAACAATGTATACCATGAATTTATTGAAATCCAACATAGAATGGAGTCCTTGATCTTCATTTGCATTTCTTATACATATTAATTGGTCCAATTCTAAAATAGAGTGTCCCTCCCATATATCTAGTTAGAAATTATCCTCTCTTGCTTCTAAATACCCTATTTGATTCAGTGATCATGAAATTAATATTTGTGGCTAAGGTAACTAGTATATGAATTAAACCAAACTAGTCCAAACCGCATCAAAACACTAAATGTGTTTACTTCCATCAACCAAAGGAGTCATTCATCATGATTTGCATTTTGTACTAATATAAAGGGTTTTAATTCCTAAATAATAATACTTTCAATTCGCCTAAAGCTAATTACGCCCCTCCTATTGTTCCAAAGACTATTGTTCATTAAATGACCATCAAATTATCTTTTGTGTCTTTCTTGACGTCTATATACCTTATGAAAACAATGTACATGAACCATATATACCATGAATTTATTGGATTGCAACATACAATGGAGTCCTTGATCTTGTTTTGCATTTCCTATAAATATTAATTTGTTGAATTTGAAAATAAAGTGTCCCTCCCATCATTTCTGCTTAGAAAGGATCTTTTTTTGGTTCCAAATACTCTATTCGATTAATTGATCGTGAAATTAATATTTGTGGCTAAAATACCTAGTATATGAATTAAACCAAACTAGTCCAAACCCCATTAAAACACTAAATGTGTTTACTTCCATCAGCCAAAGGAGTCATTCATCTTGATTTGCATTTCCTACTAATTTTAAGTGGTTTAATTCCTAAATAATGAGACTTTGATTTCACCAGAATCTAATTACACCCCTCCTTTTGATCCAAAGACTAATTTTCATTAGATGACCTTGAAATGATATTTGTGTCCTTCTTCACGTCTATGTTGTTTGTGAAAACAATGTACATGAACCATATATGCCATGAATTTCGTCAATTCTAACAAACAATGGAGTCCTTGATGTTGATTTGCATTTCTTATAGATATTAATTGGTTGAATTCTATCATAAAGTGTCCTTCCAATCATTACTGGTTAGAAAGGTGCATCTTTTGGTTCCAAATACCCTATTTAATCCAATGATCGTGAAATTGATATTTGTGCCTAAAGTACCTAGTATATGAATTTAACCAAACTAGTCTAAACCCCATGAAAATACTAAATGTGTTTACTTCAATCAACCAAAGTAGTCATTCATCTTGATTTACATTTCGTACTAATATTAAGTGTTTTAATTCATAAATAATAAGACTTTCAATTCGCTTGAAACTAATTACGGCCCTCTTTTTGTTTCAAAGACTATTGTACATTAAATGACCATCAAATTATCTTTCGTGTCTTTCTTGACATCTGTATTCATTATGAAATCAATGTACATGAACCATATATACCATGAATTTATTCAATTCCAGCAAACAATGGAGTGCTTGATCTTGATTTGCATTTCTTGTAAATATTAATTTGTTGAATTCAAAAATAAAGTGTCCCTCCCATCATTTCTGGTTAGAAAGGATCTTCTTTTGGTTCCAAATACTCTTTTCGATTCATTGATCATGAAATGAATATTTGTGTGTAAAGTACCTAGTATATAAATTTAACCAAACTAGTCTAAACTCCATTAAAATACTAAATGTGTTTACTTCCTTCAACCAAAGTAGTCATTCATCTTGATTTACATTTCGTACTAATATTAAGTGTTTTAATTCATAAATAATAAGACTTTCAATTCGCCTAAAAATAATCACGACCCTCCTTTTGTTCCAAAGACTATTGTTCATTAAATGACCATCAAATTATCTTTCGTGCCTTTCTTGAAGTCTGTATTTTTTATGAAAATAATGTACATGAACCATATATACCATGACTTTATTCGATTGCAACACACAATGGAGTCCTTGATCTTGTTTTGCATTTCTTATAAATATTAATATGTTGAATTTGAAAATAAAGTGTCGCTCCCATCATTTCTGGTTAGAAAGGATCTTCTTTTAGTACCAAATACTCTATTCGATTCACTGATCGTGAAATTAATATTTGTGGCTAAAATACCTAGTATATGAATTAAACCAAACTAGTCCAAACCCCATTATAACACTAAATGTGTTTACTTCCATCAGCCAAAGGAGTCATTCATCTTGATTTGCATTTCCTACTAATTTTAAGGGGTTTAATTCCTAAATAATGAGACTTTGATTTCACCAGAAGCTAATTACACTCTTTTTGTTCCAAAGACTATTTTTCATTAAATGACCATGAAATTATCATTTGTGTCTTTCTTGACGTCTTTATTCTTTGTGAAAACAATGTACATGAACAATGTATACCATGAATTTATTCAATTCCAACATACAATGGAGTCTTTGATCTTCATTTGCATTTATTATAGATATTAATTGGTTGAATACTAAAATAAAGTGTCGCTCTCATCATTTTTGGTTAGAAACGATCCTCTCTCAGTTCTAAATACCCTATTCGATTCAGCGATCGTGAAATTAATATTTGTGGCTAAAGTACCTAGTATATGAATTAAACCACACAAGTCATAACCCCATTACAACACTAAATGTGTTCATCTCCATCAACCAAAGGAGTCATTCATCTTGATTTGCATTTCCTTCTAATATTAAGTGGTTTTGTTCCTAAATAATGAGACTTTGATTTCACCAGAATCTAATTACACCCCTCCTTTTGATCCAAAGACTAATTTTCATTAAATGACCTTGATATTATAGTTGTGTCCTTCTTCATGTCTATGTTGTTTGTGAAAACAATGTACATGAACCATATATGCCATGAATTTCGTCAATTCTAACAAACAATGCAGTCCTTGATGTTGATTTGCATTTCTTATACATATTAATTGGTTGAATTCTATGATAAAGTGTCCTTCCAATCATTACTAGTTAGAAAGGTGCCTCTTTTGGTTCCAAATACCCTATTTAATCCAATGATCGTGAAATTGATATTTGTGCCTAAAGTATCTAGTATATGAATTTAAACAAACTAGTCTAAACCCCATGAAAATAGTAAATGTGTTTACTTCTATCAACCAAAGTAGTCATTCATCTTGATTTACATTTCGTACTAATATTAAATGTTTTAATTCATAAATAATAAGACTTTCAATTCACTTGAAACTAATTACGGCCCTCTTTTTGTTTCAAAGACTATTGTTCATTAAATGACCATCAAATTATCTTTCGTGTCTATCTTGAAGTCTGTATTCTTTATGAAAACAATGTACATGAACCATATATACCATGAATTTATTTGCAACATACAATGGAGTCCTTGATCTTGTTTTGCATTTCTTATAAATATTAATATGTTGAATTTGAAAAAAAAGTGTCCCTCCCATCATTTCTGGTTAGAAAGGATCTTCTTTTAGTTCCAAATACTCTATTCGATTCACTGATCGTGAAATTAATATTTGTGGCTAAAATACCTAGTATATGAATTAAACCAAACTAGTCCAAACCCCATTATAACACTAAATGTGTTTACTTCCATCAGCCAAAGGAGTCATTCATCTTGATTTGCATTTCCTACTAATTTTAAGGGGTTTAATTCCTAAATAATGAGACTTTGATTTCACCAGAAGCTAATTACACTCTTTTTGTTCCAAAGACTATTTTTCATTAAATGACCATGAAATTATCATTTGTGTCTTTCTTGACGTCTTTATTCTTTGTGAAAACAATGTACATGAACAATGTATACCATGAATTTATTCAATTCCAACATACAATGGAGTCTTTGATCTTCATTTGCATTTATTATAGATATTAATTGGTTGAATACTAAAATAAAGTGTCGCTCTCATCATTTTTGGTTAGAAACGATCCTCTCTCAGTTCTAAATACCCTATTCGATTCAGCGATCGTGAAATTAATATTTGTGGCTAAAGTACCTAGTATATGAATTAAACCACACAAGTCATAACCCCATTACAACACTAAATGTGTTCATCTCCATCAACCAAAGGAGTCATTCATCTTGATTTGCATTTCCTTCTAATATTAAGTGGTTTTGTTCCTATATAATAAGACTTTCAATTCGCGTGAAGCTAATTACACCCCTCTTTACTTTCCAAAGACTATTTTTCATTAAATGACTATGAAATTATCATTTGTGTCTTTCTTGATGTCTTTATTCTTTGTGAAAACAATGTACATGAACAATGTATACCATGAATTTATTCAATTTCAACATACAATGGAGTCCTTGATCTTCATTTGCATTTATTATAGATATTAATTGGTTGAATTCTAAAATAAAGTGTCGCTCTCATCATTTTTGGTTAGAAAGGATTCTCACTCGATTCTAAATACCCTATTCGATTCAGTGATCGTGAAATTAATATGAAATGACCTAGTATATGAATTAAACCAAACCAGTCTAAACCCCATTAAAACACTAAATGTGTTTCCTTCCTTCAACCAAAGGAGTCATTCATGTTGATTTGCATTTTGTACTAATATTAAGTGTCATAATTCATAAATAATATGACTTTGAATTCGCCTGAAGCTAATTACGCCCCATTTTTTGTTCCAAAGACTATTTTTCTTTAAATGATCATGAAATTATCTTTTGTCTTTCTTGACGTCTATATTCTTTATGAAAATAATTTACATGAACCATGTATACCATGAATTTATTCAATTCCAACAAACAATTGAGTACTTGATCTTGATTTGTATTTCTTATAGTTATTAATTGGTTGAATACTAAGATAAAGTGTCCCTCCAATCATTTCAAGTTAGACAGGAGCCTCTTTTCGTTCCAAATACCTTATTCTGTTCAGTGATCGTGAAATTAATATTTGTGGCTAAACTACCTAGTATAAGAATTAAACCAAACTAGTCCAAACCCCATTAAAACACTAAATGTGTTTACTTCAATCAACCAAAGGAGTTATTCATGTTGATTCACATTTCTTACTAATATTAAGTGATTTAATTCCTAAATAATATGACCTTCAATTCGACTGAAGCTAATTACGCCCATCTTTTTGTCCCAAAGACTATTGTTCATTAAATGACCATCAAATTATCTTTTGTGTCTTTGTTGACATCTATATTCTTTCTAAAAAAAATGAACATGAACCATATATACCATGAATTTATTCAATTCCAGCAAACAATGGAGTCCTTGATCTTGATTTGCATTTCTTATAGTTATTAATTATTTGAATTCTAAGATATAGTGTCCCTCTAATCATTTCTAGTTAAAAAAGAGCCTGTTTTGGTTCCAAATACCATAATCTGTTCAGTGATCCTGAAATTAATATTTGTGACTAAACTACCTAGTATAAGAATTAAGCCAAACTAGTCCAAACCCCGTTAAAACACTAAATATGTTTACTTCAATCAACCAAAGGAGTCATTCATCTTGATTTGCATTTCCTACTAATATTAAGTGGTTTAATTCCTAAATAATTAGACTTTTAATTTGCTTAAAGCCAATTACACCCCTCCTTTTGTTCCAAAGAATATTTTTCACGAAATAACCATGAAATTGTCTTCGGTGTCTTTCTTGACGTCTATATTTTTTATGAAACCAATGTACCTGAACCATATATACCATGAATTTATTCAATTTCAACAAACAATGGAGTCCTTGATCTTGATTTGCATTTCTTACAAATATTAATTGGTTGAATTCTAAAATAAAGTGTCCCTCCGATCGTTTCTGGTTAGAAAGTATCCTCTTTTGGTTCCAAATACCCTATTCAATTCAGTGATCATGAAATTAATATTTGTGGCTAAAGAAACTTGTGTATGAATTAAACCAAACTAGTCTAAACCCCATTAAAACGCTAAATGTGTTTACTTCCATAAACCAAAGGAGTCATTCATTTAGATTTGCATTTCATGCTAATATTAAATGGTTTAATTTCTAAATAATAAGACTTTCAATTCGCCTGAAACTAATTACGCCTTTTTTTTGTTCCAAAGACTATTGTTCATTAAATGACCATCAAATTACCTTTTGTGTCTTTCTTAACGTCTACATTCTTTGTGAAACAATGTACATGAACTATGTATAGCATGAATTTATTCAAATCCAACATACAATGGAGACCTTGATCTTTATTTGCATTTCTTATAGATATTAATTGGTTCAATTCTAAAATCTAGTGTCCCTCTCATGATTTCTAGTTAGAAAGGATCCTCTCTTGGTTCTAAATACCCTATTCGATACAATGATCGTGAAATTAATATTTGTGGCTACAGTACCTAGTGTATGAATTAAACCAAACTAGTCTAAACCCTATTAAAACACTAAATGTGTTTACTTCCATCAACCAAAGGAGTCATTCATCTTGATTTGCATTTCGTACTAATATTAAGGGTTTTAATTCCTAAATAATAAGACTTTCAATTCACTTGAAGCTAATTATGCCCCTCTTTTTGTTCCAAAGACTATTGTTCATTAAATGACCATCATATTGTCATTCGTGTCTTTCTAGACGTCTGTATTCTTTATGAAAACAATGCACATGAACCATATATACCATGAATTTATTCAATTGCAACAAACAATGGAGTCCTTGATCTTGATTTGCATTTCTTATAAATATGAATTTGTTGAATTCGAAAATAAAGTGTCCCTCCCATCTTTTCTGGTTAGAAAGGATCTTCTTTTGGTTCCAAATACTCTATTTGATTCATTAATCGTGAAATTAATATTTGTGGCTAAAATACCTAGTATATGAATTAAACCAAACTAGTCCAAACCCCATCAAAACACTAAATGTGTTTACTTCCATCAACTAAACGAGTCATTCATGTTGATTTGCATTTACTACTAATTTTAAGTGGTTTAATTCCTAAATAATGAGACTTTGAATTCACCAGAAGCTCATTACACCCCTCCTTTTGATCCAAAGACATATTTTCAATAAATGACCATGAAATTATATTTGTGTCCTTCTTCATGTCTATATTGTTTGTGAAAACAATGTACATGAACCATATATGCCATGACTTTCGTCAATTCCATCAAACAATGGAGTCCTTGATCTTGATTTGCATTTCTTATAGATATTAATTGGTAGAATACTAAAATAAAGTGTCCCTCCCATCATTTCTAGTTTGAAAGGATCCTCTCTTGGTTTTAAATACCTTATTCGATTCAGTGATCGTGAAATTAATATTTGTGGCTAAAGGACCTAGTATATGAATTAAACTAAACTAGTCTAAACCCCATTAAAATACTTAATGTGTTTCCTTCCATCAACCAAAGGGGTTATTCATCTTGATTTGCATTTCGTACTAATATTAAGTGTTTAAATTCATAAATAATATGACTTTCAATTCGACTGAAGCTAATTACGCCCCTCTTTTTGTCCCAAAGACTATTGTTCATTAAATGACCATCAAATTATCTTTTGTGTCTTTCTTGACATCTATATTCTTTATGAAAACAATGTACATGAACCATATATACCATGAATTTATTCAATTCCAGCAAACAATGAAGTCCTTGATCTTGATTTGCATTTCTTATAGTTATTAATTATTTGAATTCTAAGATAAAGTGTCCCTCTAATCATTTCTAGTTAAAAAGGAGCCTATTTTGGTTCCAAATACCATAATCTATTCAGTGATCGTGAAATTAATATTTGTGGCTAAACTACCTAGTATAAGAATTAAGCCAAACTAGTCCAAACCCCGTTAAAACACTAAATTTGTTTACTTCAATCAACCAAAGGAGTCATTCATCTTGATTTGCATTTTCTACTAATATTAAGTGGTTTAATTACTAAATAATAAGACTTTTAATTTGCCTAAAGCTAATTACGCCACTCCTTATGTTCCAAAGAATATTTTTCATTAACTGACCATGAAATTGTCTTCTATGTCTTTCTTGACGTCTATATTCTTTATGAAAACAATGTACCTGAACCATGTATACCATGAATTTATTCAATTCCAACAAACAATGGAGTCCTTGACCTTGATTTCCATTTCTTATAAATATTAATTGGTTGAATTCTAAAATAAAGTGTCCCTCCGATCATTTCTGGTCAGAAAGGATCCTCTTTCGGTTCCAAATACCCTATTTGATTCAGTGATCATGAAATTAATATTTAAAGAACCTAGTATATGAATTAAACCGAACTAGTCTAAACCCATTAAAACACTAAATGTGTTTCCTTCCATCAACCAAAGGAGTCATTCATCTTGATTTGCATTTCATACTAATATTAAATGGTTTAATTCCTAAAGAATAAGACTTTCAATTCGCCTGAAGCTAATTAGGCCCCACTTTTTGTTCCAAGGAATATTTATCATTAAATGACCATGAAATTATCTTTTGTGCCTTTCTTGACGTCTATATTCTTTCTAAAAACAATGTAAGTGAACCATGTATATGATAAATTTATTCAAATCCAACATACAATGGAGTCCTTGAACTTCATTTGCATTTTTTATAGATATTAATTGGTTCAATTCTAAAATCTAGTGTCTCTCCCATGATTTCTAGTTATAAAGGATCCTCTCTTGGTTCTAAATGCCCTATTCGATTCAGTGATCCTGAAATTAATATTTGTGCCTAAAGTACCTAGTATATGAATTAAACCAAACTAGTCTAAACCGCATTAAAACAATAAATGTGTTTACTTCCATCAACCAAAGGAGTCATTCATCTTGATTTGCATTTTGTACAAATATTAAGTCTTTTAATTCCTAATAATAAGACTTTCCATTTGCTTGAAGCTAATTACGTCCCTCTGTTTGTTCCAAAGACTATTTTTCATGAAATGACCATGAAATTATCTTTTGTGTCTTTCTTGACTTCATTATTCTTTGTGAAAACAATGTACATGAACAATGTAAACCATGAATTTATTCAAATCCAACATACAATGGAGACCTTGAACTTCATTTGCATTTCTTATAGATATTAATTGGTTCAATTCTAAAATCTAGTGTCACTCCCATGATTTCTAGTTAGAAAGGATCCTCTATTGGTTCTAAATACCCTATTCGATTCAGTGATCTTGAAATTAATATTTGTGACTAAAGTACCTAGTGTATGAATTTAACCAAACTATTTTAAACCGCATTAAAACACTAAATGTGTTTACTTCCATCAACCAAAGGAGTCATTCATCTTCATTTGCATTTCGTACTAATATTAGGGGTTTTAATTCCTAAATAATAAGACTTTCAATTCGCCAGAAGCTAATTACGCCCCTCCTTTTGATCCAAAGACATATTTTCAATAAATGACCATGAAATTATATTTGTGTCCTTCTTCATGTCTATATTGTTTGTGAAAACAATGTACATGAACCATATATGCCATGACTTTCGTCAATTCCATCAAACAATGGAGTCCTTGATCTTGATTTGCATTTCTTATAGATATTAATTGGTAGAATACTAAAATAAAGTGTCCCTCCCATCATTTCTAGTTTGAAAGGATCCTCTCTTGGTTTTAAATACCTTATTCGATTCAGTGATCGTGAAATTAATATTTGTGGCTAAAGGACCTAGTATATGAATTAAACTAAACTAGTCTAAACCCCATTAAAATACTTAATGTGTTTCCTTCAATCAACCAAAGGGGTTATTCATCTTGATTTGCATTTCGTACTAATATTAAGTGTTTAAATTCATAAATAATATGACTTTCAATTCGACTGAAGCTAATTACGCCCCTCTTTTTGTCCCAAAGACTATTGTTCATTAAATGACCATCAAATTATCTTTTGTGTCTTTCTTGACATCTATATTCTTTATGAAAACAATGTACATGAACCATATATACCATGAATTTATTCAATTCCAGCAAACAATGAAGTCCTTGATCTTGATTTGCATTTCTTATAGTTATTAATTATTTGAATTCTAAGATAAAGTGTCCCTCTAATCATTTCTAGTTAAAAAGGAGCCTATTTTGGTTCCAAATACCATAATGTATTCAGTGATCGTGAAATTAATATTTGTGGCTAAACTACCTAGTATAAGAATTAAGCCAAACTAGTCCAAACCCCGTTAAAACACTAAATTTGTTTACTTCAATCAACCAAAGGAGTCATTCATCTTGATTTGCATTTTCTACTAATATTAAGTGGTTTAATTACTAAATAATAAGACTTTTAATTTGCCTAATGCTAATTACGCCACTCCTTATGTTCCAAAGAATATTTTTCATTAACTGACCATGAAATTATCTTCTATGTCTTTCTTGACGTCTATATTCTTTATGAAAACAATGTACCTGAACCATGTATACCATGAATTTATTCAATTCCAACAAACAATGGAGTCCTTGACCTTGATTTCCATTTCTTATAAATATTAATTGGTTGAATTCTAAAATAAAGTGTCCCTCCGATCATTTCTGGTCAGAAAGGATCCTCTTTCGGTTCCAAATACCCTATTTGATTCAGTGATCATGAAATTAATATTTAAAGAACCTAGTATATGAATTAAACCGAACTAGTCTAAACCCATTAAAACACTAAATGTGTTTCCTTCCATCAACCAAAGGAGTCATTCATCTTGATTTGCATTTCATACTAATATTAAATGGTTTAATTCCTAAAGAATAAGACTTTCAATTCGCCTGAAGCTAATTAGGCCCCACTTTTTGTTCCAAGGAATATTTATCATTAAATGACCATGAAATTATCTTTTGTGCCTTTCTTGACGTCTATATTCTTTCTAAAAACAATGTAAGTGAACCATGTATATGATAAATTTATTCAAATCCAACATACAATGGAGTCCTTGAACTTCATTTGCATTTTTTTATAGATATTAATTGGTTCAATTCTAAAATCTAGTGTCTCTCCCATGATTTCTAGTTATAAAGGATCCTCTCTTGGTTCTAAATGCCCTATTCGATTCAGTGATCCTGAAATTAATATTTGTGCCTAAAGTACCTAGTATATGAATTAAACCAAACTAGTCTAAACCGCATTAAAACAATAAATGTGTTTACTTCCATCAACCAAAGGAGTCATTCATCTTGATTTGCATTTTGTACAAATATTAAGTCTTTTAATTCCTAATAATAAGACTTTCCATTTGCTTGAAGCTAATTACGTCCCTCTGTTTGTTCCAAAGACTATTTTTCATGAAATGACCATGAAATTATCTTTTGTGTCTTTCTTGACTTCATTATTCTTTGTGAAAACAATGTACATGAACAATGTAAACCATGAATTTATTCAAATCCAACATACAATGGAGACCTTGAACTTCATTTGCATTTCTTATAGATATTAATTGGTTCAATTCTAAAATCTAGTGTCACTCCCATGATTTCTAGTTAGAAAGGATCCTCTATTGGTTCTAAATACCCTATTCGATTCAGTGATCTTGAAATTAATATTTGTGACTAAAGTACCTAGTGTATGAATTTAACCAAACTATTTTAAACCGCATTAAAACACTAAATGTGTTTACTTCCATCAACCAAAGGAGTCATTCATCTTCATTTGCATTTCGTACTAATATTAGGGGTTTTAATTCCTAAATAATAAGACTTTCAATTCGCCTGAAGCTAATTACGCCCCTCTTTTTCTTCCAAAGACTATTTTTCATTAAATGCCAATGAAATTATCTTTCATGTCTTTCTTCACGTCTGTATTCTTTATGAAAACAATGTACATGAACCATATATACCATGATTTTATTCGATTGCAACATACAATGGTGTCCTTGATCTTGATTTGCATTTCTTATAAATATTAATTGGTTGAATTCTAAAATAAAGTGTCCCTCCGATCGTTTCTGGTTAGAAAGGATCCTCTTTTTGTTCCAAATACCCTATTCGATTCAGTGATTGTGAAATTAATATTTGTGGCTAAAGAACCTAGTATATGAATTAAACCAAACTAGTCTAAACCGCATTAAAACACTAAATGTGTTTACTTCCATCAACCAAAGGAGTCATTTATCTTGATTTGTATTTCATGCTAATATTAAATGGTTTAATCCCTAAATAATAAGACTTTCAATTCGCTTGAAGCTAATTACGCCCCACTTTTTGATCCAAAGACTATTTTTCATTAAATGACAATGAAATTATCTTTTGCGTCTTTCTTGACGTCTTTATTCTTTGTGAAAACAATGTACATGAACAATGTATGACTTGAATTTATTCAAATCCAACATACAATGGAGTCCTTGATCTTCATTTGCATTTCTTATACATAAAGTGTCCTTCCAATCATTACTGGTTAGAAAGGTGCATCTTTTGGTTCCAAAGACCCTATTTAATCCAATGATCGTGAAATTGATATTTGTGCCTAAAGTACCTAGTATATGAATTTAACCAAACTAGTCTGAATCCCATGAAAATACTAAATGTGTTTACTTCGATCAACCAAAGTAGTCATTCATCTTGATTTACATTTCGTACTAAAATTAAGTGTTTTAATTCATAAATAATAAGACTTTCAATTCACTTGAAGCTAATTACGGCCCTCTTTTTGTTCCAAAGACTATTGTTCATTAAATGTCTATAAAATTATCTTTCGTGTCTTTCTTAACGTCTGTATTCTTTATAAAATCAATGTACATGAACCATATATACCATGAATTTGTTCGATTGCAACATACAATGGAGTGCTTGATCTTGTTTTGCATCTCTTATAAATATTAATTTGTTGAATTCAAAAATAAAGTGTCCCTCCCATCATTTCTGGTTAGAAAGGATCTTTTGTTGGTTCCAAATACTCTATTCGATTGATTGATCCTGAAATTAATATTTGTTGCTAAAATACCTAGTATATGAATTAAAGCAAACTAGTCCAAACCCCATTAAAACACTAAATGCATTTACTTCCATCAGCCAAAGGAGTCATTCATCTTGATTTGCATTTCCTACTAATTTTAAGTGGTTTAATTCCTAAATAATGAGACTTTGATTTCACCAGAATCTAATTACACCCCTCCTTTTGATCCAAAGACTAATTTTCATTAAATGACCTTGATATTATATTTGTGTCATTCTTCATGTCTATGTTGTTTGTGAAAACAAAGTACATGAACCATATATGCCATGAATTTCATCCATTGTAACAAATAATGGAGTCCTTGATGTTGATTTGCATTTCTTATAGATATTAATTGGTTGAATTCTATGATAAAGTGTCCTTCTAATCATTACTGGTTACAAAGGTGCCTGTTTTGGTTCCAAAGACCCTATTTAATCCAATGATCGCGAAATTGATATTTGTGCCTAAAGTACCTAGTATATGAATTTAACCAAACTAGTCTAAATCCCATGAAAATACTAAATGTATTTACTTCGATCAACCAAAGTAGTCATTCATCTTGATTTACATTTCGTACTAATATTAAGTGTTTTAATTCATAAATAATAAGACTTTCAATTCGCCTGAAGCTAATTACTGCCCTCTTTTTGTTCCAAAGACTATTGTTCATTAAATGACCACCAAATTTTCTTTCGTGTCTTTTTTGACGTCTGTATTCTTTATGAAGTCAATGTACATGAACCATATATACCATGAATTTAGTCGATTGCAACATATAATGGAGTGCTTGATCTTGTTTTGCATTTCTTATAAATATTAATTTGTTGAATTCAAAAATAAAGTGTCCCTCCCATCATTTCTAGTTAGAAAGGATCTTCTGTTGGTTCCAAATACTATATTCGATTCATTGATCCTGAAATTAATATTTGTTGCTAAAATACCTAGTATATGAATTAAAGCAAACTAGTCCAAACCCCATTAAAACACTAAATGCGTTTACTTCCATCAGCCAAAGGACTCATCCATCTTGATTTGCATTTCCTACTAATTTTAAGTGGTTTAATTCCTAAATAATGAGACTTTGATTTCACCAGAATCTAATTACACCCCTCCTTTTGATCCAAAGACTAATTTTCATTAAATGACCTTGATATTATATTTGTGTCCTTCTTCATGTCTATGTTGTTTGTGAAAACAATGTACATGAACCATATATGCCATGAATTTCGTCAATTCTAACAAACAATGCAGTCCTTGATGTTGATTTGCATTTCTTATACATATTAATTGGTTGAATTCTATGATAAAGTGTCCTTCCAATCATTACTGGTTACAAAGGTGCCTCTTTTGGTTCTAAAGACCCTATTTAATCCTATGATCGTGAAATTGATATTTGTGCCTAAAGTACCTAGTATATAAATTTAACAAAACAAGTCTAAATCCCATGAAAATACTAAATGTGTTTACTTCGATCAACCAAAGTAGTCATTCATCTTGATTTACATTTCGTACTAATATTAAGTGTTTTAATTCATAAATAATAAGACTTTCAATTCACTTGAAGCTAATTACGGCCCTCTTTTTGTTCCAAAGACTATTGTTCATTAAATGTCTATAAAATTATCTTTCGTGTCTTTCTTGACGTCTGTATTCTTTATAAAATCAATGTACATGAACCATATATACCATGAATTTATTCGATTGCAACATACAATGAAGTGCTTGATCTTGTTTTGCATTTCTTATAAATATTAATTTGTTAAATTCAAAAATAAATTGCCCCTCCCATCATTTCTGGTTAGAAAGGATCTTCTGTTGGTTCCAAATACTCTATTCGATTCTTTGATCCTGAAATTCATATTCGTTGCTAAAATACCTAGTATATGAATTAAAGCAAACTAGTCCAAACCCCATTAAAACACTAAATGCGTTTACTTCCATCAGCCAAAGGAGTCATTCATCTTGATTTGCATTTCCTACTAATTTTAAGTGGTTTAATTCCTAAATAATGAGACTTTGATTTCACCATAATCTAATTACACCCCTCCTTTTGATCCAAAGACTAATTTTTATTAAATGACCTTGATATTATATTTTTGTCCTTCTTCATGTCTATGTTGTTTGTTAAAAGAATGTACATGAACCATATATGCCATGAATTTCGTCAATTCTAACAAACAATACAGTCCTTGATGTTGATTTGCATTTCTTATACATATTAATTGGTTGAATTCTATGATAAAGTGTCCTTCCAATCATTACTACTTAGAAAGGTGCCTCTTTTGGTTCCAATTACCCTATTTAATCCAATGATAGTGAAATTGATATATGTGCCTAAAGTATCTAGTATATGAATTTAAACAAACTAGTCTAAACCCCATGAAAATACTAAATTTGTTTACTTCTATCAACCAAAGTAGTCATTCATCTTGATTTACATTTCGTACTAATATTAAATGTTTTAATTCATAAATAATAACACTTTCAATTCGCCTGAAACTAATTACGACCCTCTTTTTGTTCCAAAGACTATCGTTCATTAAATGACCATTAAATTATCTTTCGTGTCTTTCTTCAAGTCTGTATTCTTTATGAAAACAATGTACATGAACCATATATACCATGAATTTATTCGATCGCAACATACAATGGAGTCCTTGATCTTGTTTTGCATTTCTTATAAATATTAATATGTTGAATTTGAAAATAAAGTGTCCCTCCCATCATTTCTGGTTAGAAAGGATCTTCTTTTAGTTCCAAATACTCTATTCGATTCACTGATCGTGAAATTAATATTTGTGGCTAAAATACCTAGTATATGAATTAAACCAAACTAGTCCAAACCCCATTAAAACACTAAATGTGTTTACTTCCATCAGCCAAAGGTGTCATTCATCTTGATTTGCATTTCCTACTAATTTTAAGGGGTTTAATTCCTAAATAATGAGACTTTGATTTCACCAGAAGCTAATTACACTCCACTTTTTGATCCAAAGACTAATTTTCATTAAATGACCTTGAAATTATATTTGTGTCCTTCTTCATGTCTATATTGTTTGTGAAAACAATGTACATGAACCATATATGCCATAAATTTCATCCATTGTAATAAACAATGGAGTCCTTGATGTTGATTTGCATTTCTTATAGATATTAATTGGTTGAATTCTATGATAAAGTGTCCTTCCAATCATTACTGGTTACAAAGGTGCCTCTTTTGGTTCCAAAGACCCTATTTAATAAAATGATCGTGAAATTGATATTTGTGCCTAAAGTACCTAGTATATGAATTTGACCAAACTAGTCTAAATCCCATGAAAATACTAAATGTGTTCACTTCGATCAACCAAAGTAGTCATTCATCTTGATTTACATTTCGTACTAATATTAAGTGTTTTAATTCATAAATAAGAAGACTTTCAATTCACTTGAAGCTAATTACGGCCCTCTTTTTGTTCCAAAGACTATTGTTCATTAAAAGTCTACAAAATTATCTTTCGTGTCTTTCTTGACGTTTGTATTCTTTATAAAATCAATGTACATGAACCATATATGCCCTGAATTTATTCGATTACAACATACAATGGAGTGCTTGATCTTGTTTTGCATTTCTTATAAATATTAATTTGTTGAATTCAAAAATAAAGTGTCCCTCCCATCATTTCTGGTTAGAAAGGATCTTCTGTTGGTTCCAAATACTCTATTCGATTCATTGATCCTGAAATTAATATTTGTTGCTGTAATACCTAGTATATGAATTAAAGCAAACTAGTCCAAACCCCATTAAAACACTAAATGCGTTTACTTCCATCAGCCAAACGAGTCATTCATCTTGATTTGCATTTCCTACCAGTTTTAAGTGGTTTAATTCCTAAATAATGAGACTTTGATTTCACCAGAAGCTAATTACACTCCTCTTTTTGATCCAAAGACTAATTTTCATTAAATGACCTTGTTATTATATTTGTGTCCTTCTTCATGTCTATATTGTTTGTGAAAACAATGTACATGAACCATATATGCCATGAATTTCGTCAATTGTAACAAACAATGGAGTCCTTGATGTTGATTTGCATTTCTTATAGATATTAATTGGTTGAATTCGATGATAAAGTGTCCTTCCAATCATTAGTGGTTACAAAGGTGCCTCTTTTGGTTCCAAAGACCCTATTTAATCCAATGATCGCGAAATTGATATTTGTGCCTAAAGTATCTAGTATATGAATTTAACCAAACTAGTCTAAACCCCGTGAAAATACTAAATGTGTTTACTTCAATCAATCAAAGTAGTCATTCATCTTGATTTACATTTCGTACTAATATTAAGTGTTATAATTCATAAATAATAAGACTTTCAATTCACCTGAAGCTAATTACTGCCCTCTTTTTATTCCAAAGACTATTGTTCATTAAATGACCACCAAATTTTCTTTTGTGTCTTTCTTGACATCTGTATTCTTTATGATGTCAATGTACATGAACCATATATACCATGAATTTATTCGATTGCAACATACAATGGAGTGCTTGATCTTGTTTTGCATTTCTTATAAATATTAATTTGTAGAATTCAAAATTAAGTGTCCCTCCCATCATTTCTGGTTAGAAAGGATCTACTTTTGGTTCCAAATACTCTATTCGATTCATTGATCGTGAAATTAATATTTGTGACTAAAATACTTAGTATATGTATTAAACCAAACTAGTCCATACCCCATTAAAACACTTAATGTGTTTACTTCCATCAGCCAAAGGAGTCATTCATCTTGAATTGCATTTCCTACTAATTTTAAGTGGTTTAATTCCTAAATAGTGAGACTTTGATTTCTCCAGAATCTAATTACACCCCTCATTTTGATCCAAAGACTAATTTTCATTAAATGACCTTGAAATTATATTTGTGTCCTTCTTCATGTCTATGTTGTTTGTGAAAACAATGTACATCAACCATATATGCCACAAATTTTGTCAATTCTAACAAACAATGGAGTCCTTGATGTTGATTTGCATTTCTTATAGATATTAATTGGTTGAATTCGATGATAAAGTGTCCTTCCAATCATTACTGGTTAGAAAGGTGCCTCTTTTGGTTCCAAATACCATATTTTATCCAATGATCATGAAATTGATTTTTGTGCCTAAAGTACCTAGTATATGAATTTGACCAAACCAGTCTAAACTCCATTAAAATACTAAATGTGTCTACTTCCATCAACCAAAGTAGTCATTCATCTTGATTTACATTTCGTACTAATATTAAGTGTTTTAATTCATAAATAATAAGACTTTCAATTCGCCTGAAGCTAATTACGACCCTCTTTCAATTATCTTTCGTGTCTTTCTTGACGTCTGTATTCTTTATAAAATCAATGTACATGAACCATATATACCATGAATTTAATCGATTGCAACATACAATGGAGTGCGTGATCTTGTTTTGCTTTTCTTATAAATATTAATTTGTTGAATTCAAAAATAAAGTGTCCCTCCCATTATTCCAGGTTAGAAAGGATCCTCTGTTGGTTCCAAATACTCTATTCGATTCATTGATCCTGAAATTAATATTTGTTGCTAAAATACCTAGTATATGAATTAAAGCAAACTAGTCCAAACCCCATTAAAACACTAAATGCGTTTACTTCCATCAGCCAAAGGAGTCATTCATCTTGATTTGCATTTCCTACTAATTTTAAGGGGTTTAATTCCTAAATAATGAGACTTTGATTTCGCCAGAATCTAATTACACCCCTCCATTTGATCCAAAGACTAATTTTCATTAAATGACCTTGAAATTATATTTGTGTCCTTCTTCATGTCTATGTTGTTTGTGAAAACAATGTACATGAACAATATATGCCATGAATTTCATCAATTCTAACAAACAATGGAGTCCTTGATGTTGATTTCAATTTCTCATAGATATTAATTGGTTGAATTGTATCATAAAGTGTCCTTCCAATCATTACTGGTTAGAAAGGTGCCTCTTTTGGTTCCAAAGACCCTATTTAATCCAATGATCGGGAAATTGATATTTGTGCCTAAAGTACCTAGTATATGAATTTAACCAAACTAGTCTAAACCCCATGAAAATACTAAATGTGTTTACTTCGATCAACTAAAGTAGTCATTCATCTTGATTTACATTTCGTACTAATATTAAGTGTTTTAATTCATAAATAATAAGACTTTCAATTCGCATGAAGCTAATTACGCCCCTCTTTTTGTTCCAAAGACTATTGTTCATTAAATGACCATGAAATTATTTTTTGTGTCTTTCTTGACGTCTATATTCTTTGTGAAAATAATGTACATGAACAATGTATACCTTGAATTTGTTCAAATCCAACATACAATGGAATCCTTGATCTTCATTTGCATTTCTTATACATATTAATTGGTACAATTCTAAAATAGAGTGTCCCTCCCATCATTTCTAGTTAAAAAGTATCCTCTCTTGGTTCTAAATACCCTATTCGATTCAGTGATCGTGAAATTAATATTTGTGGCTAAAGTACCTAGTATATGAATTAAACCAAACTAGTCTAAACCGCATTAAAACACTAAATGTGTTTACTTCCATCAACCAAAGGGGTCATTCTTCTTGATTTGCATTTCGTACTAATATGAAGGGTTTTAATTCCTAAATAATAAGACTTTCAATTCGCCTAAAGCTAATTGCGCCCCTCTTTTTGTTCCAAAGACTATTGTTCATTAAATGACCATCAAATTATCTTTCGTGTCTTTCTTGACGTTTGTATTCTTTATGAAAACAATGTACATGAACCATATATACCGTGAATTTATTGGATTGCAACATACAATGGAGTCCTTGATCTTGGTTTGCATTTCTTATAAATATTAATTTGTTGAATTCGAAAATAAAGTGTCCCTCCCATCATTTCTGGTTAGAAAGGATCTAATTTTGGTTCCAAATACTCTATTTGATTCATTGATCGTGAAATTAATATTTGTGGCTAAAATACTTAGTATATGAATTAAACCAAACTAGTCCATACCCCATTAAAACACTAAATGTGTTTACTTCCATCAGCCAAAGGAGTCATTCATCTTGATTTGCATTTCCTACTAATTTTAAGTGGTTTAATTGCTAAATAATGAGACTTTGATTTCTCCAGAATCTAATTACACCCCTCATTTTGATCCAAAGACTAATTTTCATTAAATGACCTTGAAATTATATTTGTGTCCTTCTTCATGTCTATGTTGTTTGTGAAAACAATGTACATGAACCATATATGCCATGAATTTCATCAATTCTAACAAACAATGGAGTCCTTGATGTTGATTTGCATTGCTTATAGATATTAATTGGTTGAATTCGATGATAAAGTGTCCTTCCAATCATTACTGGTTAGAAAGGTGCCTCTTTTGGTTCCAAATACCATATTTTATCCAAAGATCATGAAATTGATTTTTGTGCCTAAAGTACCTAGTATATGAATTTAACCAAACTAGTCTAAACTCCATTAAAATACTAAATGTGTTTACTTCCATCAACCAAAGTAGTCATTCATCTCGATTTACATTTCGTACTAATATTAAGTGTTTTAATTCATAAATAATAAGACTTTCAATTCGCCTGAAGCTAATTACGACCCTCTTTTTGTTCCAAAGACTATTGTTCATTAAATGACCATCAAATTATCTTTTGTGTCTTTCTTGACGTCTATATTCTATGTGAAAACAATGTACATGAACAATGTATACCATGCATATATTCAAATCCAATATACAATGGAGTCCTTGATCTTCATTTGCATTTCTTATACATATTAATTGGCTCAATTCTAAAATAGTTTGTCCCTCTCATCACTTCTAGTTAGAAAGTATCCTCTCTTGGTTCAAAATACCCTATTCGATTCAGTGATCGTAAAATTAATATTTGTGGCTAAAGTACCTAGTATATGAATTAAACCAAATTAGTCTAAACCGCATTAAAACACTAAATGTGTTTACTTCCATCAACCAAAGGAGTCATTCTTCTTGATTTGCATTCCGTACTAATATGAAGGGTTTTAATTCCAAAATAATAAGACTTTCAATTCGCCTGAAGTTAATTACGCCCCTCTTTTTGTTCCAAAGACTATTGTTCATTAAATGACCATCAAATTATCTTTCGTGTCTATCTTGAAGTCTGTATTCTTTATGAAAACAATGTAAATGAACCATATATACCATGAATTTATTCGATTGCAACATACAATGTAGTCTTTGATCTTGGGTTGCATTTCTTATAAATATTAATTTGTTGAATTCAAAAATAAAGTGTCCCTCCCATCATTTCTGGATAGAAAGGATCTACTTTTCGTTCCAAATACTTTATTTGATTCATTAACCGTGAAATTAATATTTGTGGCTAAAATAGCTAGTATATGAATTAAACCAAACTAGTCCAAACCCCATTAAAACACTAAATGTGTTTACTTCCATCAGACAAAGGAGTCATTCATCTTTATTTGCATTTCCTACTAATTTTAAGTGGTTTAATTCCTAAATAATGAGACTTTGATTTCACCATAATCTAATTACACCCCTCCTTTTGATCCAAAGACTAATTTTCATTAAATGACCTTGAAATTATATTTGTGTCCTTCTGCATGTCTATGTTGTTTGTGAAAACAATGTACATGAACCATATATGCCATGAATTTCCTCAATTCTAACAAACAATTGAGTCCTTGATGTTGATTTGTATTTCTTATAGATATTAATTGGTTGAATTCGATGATAAAGTGTCCTTCCAATCATCACTGGTTAGAAAGGTGGCTCTTTTGGTTCCAAATACCCTATTTAACCCAATGATCATGAAATTGATATTTGTGCCTAAAGTATCTAACATATGAATTTAACCAAACTAGTCTAAACCCCATGAAAATACTAAATGTGTTTACTTCTATCAACCAAAGTAGTCATTCATATTGATTTACATTTCATACTAATTTTAAGTGTTTTAATTCATAAATAATAAGACATTCAATTCGCCTGAAGCTAATTACAGCCCTCTTTTTGTTCCAAAGACTATTGTTCATTAAATGACCACCAAATTATCTTTCGTGTCTTTCTTGACGTCTGTATTTTTTATGAAGTCAATGTACATGAACCATATATACCATGAATCTATTCGATGGCAACATACAATGGAGTGCTTGATCTTGTTTTGCATTTCTTCTAAATATTAATTTGTTGAATTCAAAAATAAAGTGTCCCTCCCATCATTTCTGGTTAAAAAGGATCTTCTTTTGGTTCCAAATACTCTATTCGATTCATTGATCCTGAAATTAATATTTGTGCCTAAAGTACTTAGTATATAAATTTAACCAAACTAGTCTAAACCCCATGAAAATACTAAATGTGTTTACTTCTATCAACCAAAGTAGTCATTCATCTTGATTTACATTTCGTACTGATATTAAATGTTTTAATTATTAAATAATAAGACTTTCAATTCGCCTGAAACTAATTACGACCCTTTTTTTCTTCCAAAGACTATTGTTCATTAAATGACCATCAAATTATCTTTCATGTCTTTCTTGAAGTCTGTATTCTTTATGAAAACAATGTACATGAACCATATATACCATGAATTTATTCGATTGCAACATACAATGGAGTCCTTGATCTTGTTTTGCATTTCTTATAAATATTAATATGCTGAATTTGAAAATAAAGTGTCCCTCCCATCATTTCTGGTTAGAAAGGATCTTCTTTTAGTTCCAAATACTCTATTCGATTCACTGATTGTGAAATTAATATTTGTGGCTAAAATACCTAGTATATGAATTAAACCAAACTAGTCCAAACCCCATTAAAACACTAAATGCGTTTACTTCCATCAGCCAAAGGAGTCATTCATCTTGATTTGCATTTCCTACTAATTTTAAGGGGTTTAATTCCTAAATAATGAGACTTTGATTTCACCAGAAGCTAATTACACTCCTCTTTTTCATCCAAAGACTAATTTTCATTAAATGAGCTTGAAATTATATTTGTGTCCTTCTTCATGTCTATATTGTTTGTGAAAACAATGTACATTAACCATATATGCCATGAATTTCGTCAATTGTAACAAACAATGGAGTCCTTGATGTCGATTTGCATTTCTTATAGATATTAATTGGTTGAATTCTATGATGAAGTGTCCTTCCAATCATTACTGGTTACAAAGGTGCCTCTTTTGGTTCCAAAGACCCTATTTAATCCAATGATCGTGAAATTGATATTTGTGTCTAAAGTACCTAGTATATGAATTTAACCAAACTAGTTTAAATCCCATGAAAATACTAAATGTGTTTACTTCGATCAACCAAATTAGTCATTCATCTTGATTTACATTTTGTACTAATATTAAGTGTTTTAATTCATAAATAATAAGACTTTCAATTCACTTGAAGCTAATTACGGCCCTTTTTTTGCTCCAAAGACTACTGTTCATTACATGTCTATCAAATTATCTTTCGTGTCTTTCTTGACATCTTTATTCTTTATAAAATCAGTGTACATGAACCATATATACCATAAATTTATTCGATTGCAACATACAATGGAGTGCGTGATCTTGTTTTGCATTTCTTATAAATATTAATTTGTTGAACTCAAAAATAAAGTGTCCCTCCCATCATTCCTGGTTAGAAAGGATCTTCTGCTGGTTCCAAATACTCTATTCGATTCATTGATCCTGAAATTAATATTTGTTGCTAAAATACCTAGTATATGAATTAAAGCAAACTAGTCCAAACCCCATTAAAACACTAAATGCGTTTACTTCCATCAGCCAAAGGAGTCATTCATCTTGATTTGCATTTCCTACTAATTTTAAGGGGTTTAATTCCTAAATAATGAGACTTTGATTTCGCCAGAATCTAATTACACCCCTCCATTTGATCCAAAGACTAATTTTCATTAAATGACCTTGAAATTATATTTGTGTCCTTCTTCATGTCTATGTTGTTTGTGAAAACAATGTACATGAACCATATATGCCATGAATTTCATCAATCCTAACAAACAAAGGAGTCCTTGATGTTGATTTGAATTTCTCATAGATATTAATTGGTTGAATGGTATCATAAAGTGTCCTTCCAATCATTACTGGTTAGAAAGGTGCCTCTTTTGGTTCCAAAGACCCTATTTAATCCAATGATCGTGAAATTGATATTTGTGCCTAAAGTACCTAGTATATGAATTTAACCAAACTAGTCTAAACCCCATGAAAATACTAAATGTGTTTACTTCGATCAACCAAAGTAGTCATTCATCTTGATTTACATTTCGTACTAATATTAAGTGTTTTAATTCATAAATAATAAGACTTTCAATTCGCATGAAGCTAATTACGCCCCTCTTTTTGTTCCAAAGACTATTGTTCATTAAATGACCATGAAATTATTTTTTGTGTCTTTCTTGACGTCTATATTCTTTGTGAAAACAATGTACATGAACAATGTATACCTTGAATTTATTCAAATCCAACATACAATGGAATCCTTGATCTTCATTTGCATTTCTTCTACATATTAATTGGTTCAATTCTAAAATAGAGTGTCCCTCCCATCATTTCTAGTCAAAAAGTATCCTCTCTTGGTTCTAAATACCTTATTTGATTCAGTGATCGTGAAATTAATATTTGTGGCTAAAGTACCTAGTATATGAATTAAACCAAATTAGTCTAAACCGCATGAAAACACTAAATGTCTTTACTTCCATCAGCCAAAGGAGTCTTTCATCTTTATTTGCATTTCCTACTAATTTTAAGTGGTTTAATTCCTAAATAATGAGACTTTGATTTCACCAGAAGCTAATTACACCCCTCCTTTTGATCCAAAGACTAATTTTCATTAAATGACCTCGAAATTATATTTATGTCCTTCTTCATGTCTATATTGTTTGTGAAAACAATGTACATGAACCATATATGCCATGAATTTTGTTAATTCCAACAAACAATGGAGTCCTTGATATTGATTTGCATTTCTTATAGATATTAATTGGATGAAATCTATGATAAAGTGTCCTTCCAATCATTCCTGGTTAGAAAGGTGCCTCTTTTGGTTCCAAATACCATATTTAATCCAATGATCGTGAAATTGATATTTGTGCCTAAAGTACCTAATATATGAATTTAACCAAACTAGTCTAAACCCCATTAAAATACTAAATGTGTTTACTTCTACCAACCAAAGTAGTCATTCATCTTGATTTAGATTTCGCACTAATATTAAGTGTTTTAATTCATAAATAATAAGACGTTCAATTCGCCTGAATCTAATTATGCCCCTCTTTTTGTTCCAAAGGCTATTGTTCATTAAATGACCATCAAATTATCTTTTGTGTCTTTCTTGACGTCTATATTCTATGTGAAAACAATGTACATGAACAATGTATACCATGAATATATTCAAATCCAATATACAACGGAGTCCTTGATCTTCATTTGCATTTCTTATACATATTAATTGGCTCAATTCTAAAATAGATTCTCCCTCCCATCATTTCTAGTTAGAAAGTATCCTCTCTTGGTTCTAAATACCCTATTTGATTCAGTGATCATGAAATTAATATTTGTGGCTAAAGTACCTAGTATATGAATTAAACCAAATTAGTCTAAACCGCATGAAAACACTAAATGTGTTTACTTCAATCAGCCAAAGGAGTCTTTCATCTTTATTTGCATTTCCTACTAATTTTAAGTGGTTTAATTCCTAAATAATGAGACTTTGATTTCACCAGAAGCTAATTACACCCCTCCTTTTGATCCACAGACTAATTTTCATTAAATGACCTTGATATAATATTTGTGTCCTTCTTCATGTCTATATTGTTTGTGAAAACAATGCACATGAACCATATATGCCATGAATTTTGCTAATTCCAACAAACAATGGAGTCCTTGATGTTGATTTGCATTGCTTATAGATATTAATTGGTTGAATTCGATGATAAAGTGTCCTTCCAATCATTACTGGTTAGAAAGGTGCCTCTTTTGGTTCCAAATACCATATTTTATCCAATGATCATGAAATTGATTTTTGTGCCTAAAGTACCTAGTATATGAATTTAACCAAACTAGTCTAAACTCCATTAAAATACTAAATGTGTTTACTTCCATCAACCAAAGTAGTCATTCATCTTGATTTAGATTTCGTACTAATATTAAGTGTTTTAATTCATAAATAATAAGACTTGCAATTCGCATGAAGCTAATTACGCCCCTCTTTTTGTTCCAAAGACTATTGTTCATTAAATGACCATCAAATTATCTTTTGTTTCTTTCTCAACTTCTATATTCTATGTGAAAACAATGTACATGAACAATGTATACCATGAATATATTTAAATCTAATATACAATGGAGTCCTTGATCTTCATTTGCATTTCTTATACATATTAATTGGCTCAATTCTAAAATAGATTCTCCCTCCCATCATTTCTAGTTAGAAAGTATCCTCTCTTGGTTCTAAATACCCTATTCGATTCAGTGATCATGAAATTAATATTTGTGGCTAAAGTACCTAGTATATGAATTAAACCAAATTAGTCTAAACCGCATGAAAACACTAAATGTGTTTACTTGCATCAACCAAAGGAGTCATTCTTCTTGATTTGCATTTCGTACTAATGTGAAGGGTTTTAATTCCTAAATAATAAGACTTTCAATTCGCCTGAAGTTAATTACGCCCTTCTTTTTGTTCCAAAGACTATTGTTCATTAAATGACCATCAAATTATCTTTCGTGACTTTCTTGACATTTGTATTCTTTATGAAAAAAATGTACATGAACCATATATACCGTGAATTTATTGGATTGCAACATACAATGGAGTCCTTGATCTTGGTTTGAATTTCTTATAAATATTAATTTGTTGAATTCGAAAATAACGTGTCCCTCCCATCATTTCTGGTTTGAAAGGATCTACTTTTGGTTTGAAATACTCTATATGATTCATTGATCGTGAAATTAATATTTGTGCCTAAAATAGCTAGTATATGAATTAAACTAAACTAGTCCAAACCCCATTAAAACACTAAATGTGTTTACTTCCATCAGCCAAAGGAGTCATTCATCTTGATTTGCATTTCCTACTAATTTTAAGTGGTTTAATTCCTAAATAATGAGACTTTGATGTCACTAGAATCTAATTACACCCCTCCTTTTGATCCAAAGACTAATTTTCATTAAATGACCTTGATATTATATTTATGTCCTTCTTCATGACTATGTTGTTTGTGAAAACAATGTACATGAACCATATATGCAATGAATTTCGTCAATTCTAACAAACAATGAAGTCCTTGATGTTGATTTGCATTTCTTATAGATATTAATTGGTTGAATTCTATGATAAAGTGTCCTTCCAATCATTACTGGTTAGAAAGGTGCCTCTTTTAGTTCCAAATACCCTATTTAATCCAATGATCGTGAAATTGATATTTGTGCCTAAAGTATCTAGTACATGAATTTAACCAAACTAGTCTAAACCCCATGAAAATGCTAAATGTGTTTACTTCTATCAACCAAAGTAGTCATTCATCTTGATTTACATTTCGTACTAATATTAAGTGTTTTAATTCATAAATAATAAGACTTTCAATTCGCCTAAAACTAATTACGGCCCTCTTTTTGTTCCAAAGACTATTGTACATTAAATGAATATCAAATTATCTTTTGTGTCTTTATTGACTTCTGTATTCTTTATGAAATCAATGTACATGCACCATATATACCATTAATTTATTCGATTGCAACATACAATGGAGTGCTTGATCTTGTTTTGCATTTCTTGTAAATATTAATTTGTTGAATTCAAAAATAAAGTGTCCCTCCCATCATTTCTGGTTAGAAAGGATCTTCTTTTGGTTCCAAATAGTCTATTCGATTCATTGATCCTGAAATTAATATTTGAGCATAAAGTACCTAGTATATAAATTTAACCAAACTAGTCTAAACCCCATTAAAATACTAAATGTGTTTACTTCCATCAACCAAAGTAGTCATTCATCTTGATTTACATTTCGTACTAATATTAAGTGTTTTAATTCTTAAATAATAAGACTTTCAATTCGCCTGAAGCTAATTACGGCCCTCTTTTTGTTCCAATAACTATTGTTCATTAAATGACCATCAAATTATCATTCGTGTCTTTCTTGACATCTGTATTCTTTATGAAATCAATGTACATGAACCATATATACCATGAATTTATTTGATTGCAACATACAATGGAGTGCTTGATCTTGTTTTGCATTTCTTATAAATATTAATTTGTTGAATTCAAAAATAAAGTGTCCCTCCCATCATTTCTGGTTAGAAAGGATCTTCTTTTGGTTCGAAATACTCTATTCGATTCATTCATCGAGAAATTCATATTTGTTGCTAAAATACCTAGTATATGAATTAAACCAAACTAGTCCAAACCCCATTAAAACACTAAATGTGTTTACTTCCATCAGCCAAAGGACTCTTTCATCTTTGTTTGAATTTTCTGCTAATTTTAAGTGGATTAACTCCTAAATAATGAGACTTTGATTTCACCAGAAGCTAATTACACCCTCCTTTTGATCCAAAGATTAATTTTCCTTAAATTACCTTGAAATTATATTTGTGACCTTCTTCATGTCTATATTGTTTGTGAAAACAATGTACATGAACCATATATGCCATGAATTTCATCAATTCCAACAAACAATGAAGTCCTTGATGTTGATTTGCATTTCTTATAGATATTAATTAGATGAAATCTATGATAAAGTGTCCTTCCAATCATTACTGGTTAGAAAGGTGCCTCTTTTGGTTCCAAATACCCTATTTAATCCAATGATCGTGAAATTGATATTTGTGCATAAAGTACCTAGTATATGAATTTAACCAAACTAGTCTAAACCCCATTAAAATACTAAATGTGTTTACTTCGATCAACCAAAGTAGTCATTCATCTTGATTTACATTTCATACTAATATTAAGTGTTTTAATTCATAAACAATAAGACTTTCAATTCGCCTGAAGCTAATTACGCCCCTCTTTTTGTTCCAAAGACTATTGTTCATTAAATGACCATCAAATTATCTTTTGTGTCTTTGTTGACGTCTGTATTCTTTGTGAAAACACTATACATGAACAATGTATACCATGAATTTATTCAAATCCATGATACATTGGAGTCCGTGATCTTCATTTGCATTTCTTATACATATTAATTTGTTCAATTCTAAAATAGAGTGTCTCTCCCATCATTTCTAGTTAGAAAGTATCCTCTCTTGGTTCTAAATACCCTATTCGATTCAGTAATCGTGAAATTATTATTTGTGACTAAAGTAACTAGTATATGAATTAAACCAAACTAGTCTAAACCGCATTAAAACAGTAAATGTGTTTACTTCCATCCAGCAAAGGAGTCATTCTTCACGATTTGCATTTCGTACTAATATGAAGGGTTTTAATTCCTAAATAATAAGACGTTCAATTCGCTTGAAGCTAATTACGCCCCTCTTTTTGTTCCAAAGACTATTTTTCATGAAATGACCATCAAATTATCTTTCTTGTCTTTCTGGATGTCTGTATTCTTTATGAAAACAATGCACATGAACCATATATACTGTGAATTTATTGGATTGCAACATACAATGGAGTCCTTGATCTTGGTTTGCATTTCTTATAAATATTAATTTGTTGAATTCGAAAATAAAGTGTCCCTCCCATCATTTTTGGTTAGAAAGGATCTAGTTTTGGTTCCAAATACTCTATTCGATTCATTGAATGTGAAATTAATATTTGTGGCTAAAATACCTAGTATATGAATTAAACCAAACTAGTCCAAACACCATTAAAACACCAAATGTGTTTACTTTCATCAGCCAAAGGAGTCATTCATCTTGATTTCAATTTCCTACTAATTTTAAGTGGTTTAATTCCTAAATAATGAGTTCACAAGAAGCTAATTACACCCCTTCTTTTCATCCAAAGACTAATTTTCATTAAATGACCTTGAAATTATATTTGTGTCCTTCTTCATGTCTATATTGTTTGTGAAACCAATGTACATGAACCATATATACCATGAATTTCGTCAATTCTAACAAACAATGGAGTGTTTGATCTTGATTTGCATTTCTTATAGATATTAATAGGTTGAATTCTATGATAAAGTATCCTTCCAATCATTACTGGTTAGAAAGGTGCCTCTTTTGGTTCAAAATACCCTATTTAATCCAATGATCGTGAAATTGATATTTGTGCCTAAAGTACCTAGTATATGAATTTAACCAAACTAGTCTAAATCCCATTAAAATACTAAATATGTTTACTTCTTTCAACCAAAGTAATCATTCATCTTGATTTACATTTCCTACTAATATTAACCATTTTAATTAATAAATAATAAGACTTTCAAATCCCTTTAAGCTAATTACGCCCCTCTTTTTGTTCCAAAGACTATTGTTCATTAAATGACCATCAAATTATCTTTTGTGTCTTTGTTGACGTCTATATTCTTTGTGAAAACAATGTACATGAACAATGTATACCATGAATTTATTCAAATCAAACATACAATGGAGTCCTTGATCTTTATTTGCATTTCATATACATATTAATTGGTTCAATTCTAAAATAGAGTGTCGCTCCCATCATTTCTAGTTAGAAAGTATCCTCTCTTGGTTCTAAATACCCTATTCGATTCAGTGATCGTGAAATTAATATTTGTGGCTATAGTACCTAGTATGTGAATTAAACCAAACTAGTCTAAACCGCATCAAAACACTAAATGTGTTTACTTCCATCAGCCAAAGGAGTTATTCATCTTGATTTGCATTTTGTACTAATATGAAGGGTTTTAATTCCTAAATAATAAGACTTTCAAATCGTCTGAAGATAATTACGCCCTTTTTTTTGTTCCAAAGACTATTGTTCATTAAATGACCATCAAATTATCTTTTGTGTCTTTCTTGATGTTTATATTCTTTGTGAAAACAATGTACATGAACAACGTATACCATGAATTTATTCAAATGCAATGTACAATGGAGTCCTTGATCTTCATTTGCATTTCTTATACATATTAATTGTTTCAATTATAAAATAGAGTGTCCCTCCCATCATTTCTAGTTAGAAAGTATCCTCTCTTGGTTCTAAATACCCTATTCATTTCAGTGATCGTGAAATTAATATTTGTAGCAAAAGTGCCGAGCATATGAATTAAACCAAACTAGTCTAAACCGCATTAAAACAATAAATGTGTTTACTTCCATCAACCACAGGAGTTATTCATCTTGGTTTGCATTTCATACTAATATTAAGGGTTTTAATTCCTAAATAATAAGACTTTCAATTCGCCTGAAGCTAATTATGCCCCTCTTTTTGTTCCAAAGACTATTGTTCATTAAATGACCATCAAATTATCTTTTGTGCCTTTCTTGACATCTGTATTCATTATGAAAATGATGTACATGAACCATATATACCATGAATTTATTCGATTGCAACATACAATGGAGTCCTTGATCTTGTTTTGCATTTCTTATAAATATTAATTTGTTGAATTCGAAAATAAAGTGTCCCTCCCATCATTTCTGGTTAGAAAGGATCTTCTTTTGGTTCCAAATACTTTATTTGATTCATTGATCGTGTAATTAATATTTGTGGCTAAAATACCTAGTATATGAATTAAACCAAACTAGTCCAAACCCCATTAAAACACTAAATGTGTTTACTTCCATCAACCAAAGGAGTCATTCTTCTTGATTTGTATTTCGTACTAATATGAAGGGTTTTAATTCCTAAATAATAAGACTTTCAATTCGCCTGAAGCTAATTATGCCCCTCTTTTTGTTCCAAAGACTATTGTTCATTAAATGACCATCAAATTATCTTTTGTGTCTTTCTTCACGTCTGTATTCTTTATGAAAACAATGTACATGAACCATATATACCGTGAATTTTTTGGATTGCAACATACAATGGAGTCCTTGATCTTGGTTTGCATTTCTTATAAATATTAATTTGTTGAATTCGAAAATAAAGTGTCCCTCCCATCATTTCTGGTTAGAAAGGATCTACTTTTAGTTCCAAATACTCTATTCGATTCATTGATCGTGAAATTAATATTTGTGGCTAAAATACCTAGTACATGAATTAAACCAAACTTGTCCAAACCCCATTAAAACACTAAATGTGTTTACTTCCATCAGCCAAAGGAGTCATTCATCTTGATTTCAATTTCCTAATAATTTTAAGTGGTTTAATTCCTAAATAATGAGACTTTGATTTCACCAAAAGCAAATTACACCCCTTCTTTTCATCCACAGACTAATTTTCTTTAAATGACCTTGAAATTATATTTGTGTCCTTCTTCATGTCTATATTGTTTGTGAAAACAATGTACATGAACCATATATACCATGATGTTCGTCAATTCCAACAAACAATTGAGTGTTTGATCTTGATTTGCATTTGCTATAGATATTAATTGGTTGAATTCTATAATAAAGTGTCCTTCCAATCATTACTGGTTAGAAAGGTGCCTCTTTTGGTTCCAAAGACACTATTAAATCCAATGATCGTGAAATTGATATTTGTGCCGAAAGTACCTAGTATATGAATTAAGCCAAATTAGTCTAAACCACATTAAAACACTAAATGTGTTTACTTCCATCAACCAAAGGAGTCATTCTTCTTGATTTGCATTTCGTACTAATATGACGGCTTTTAATTCCTAAATAATAAGACTTTCAATTCACCTGAAGCTAATTACGCACCTCTTTTTGTTCCAAAGATTATTGTTCATTAAATGTCCATGAAATTATCTTTCGTGTCTTTCTTGATGTCTGTATTCTTTATGTAAACAATGTACATGAACCATATATACCATGAATTTATTTGATTGCAACATACAATTGAGTCCTTGATCTTGTTTTGCATCTCTTATAAATATTATTTTGTTGAATTCGAAAAGAAAGTGTCCCTCCGATCATTTCTTATTAGAAAGGATCTTCTCTTGGTTCCAAATACTCTATTCAATTCATTGATCGTGAAATTAATATTTGTGGCTAAAATACCTAGTATATGTATTAAACCAAACTTGTCCAAACCCCATTAAAACAATAAATGTATTTACTTCCATCAACAAATGGAGTCATTCATCTTGATTTGCATTTCCTAATTTTAAGTGGTTTAATTGCTAAATAATGAGACTTTGATTTCACCAGAAGCTAATTACTCCCCATCTTTTCAACCAAAGACTAATTTTCATTAAATGACCTTGAAATTATATTTGTGTCCTTCGTCATGTCTATATTGTTTGTGAAAACAATGTACATGAACCATATATACCATAAATTAACTCAATTCTAACAAACAACGGAGTATTTGATCTTGATTTGCATTTCTTATAGATATTAATTGGTTGAATTCTATGATAAAGTATCCTTCCAATCATTACTGGTTAGAAAGGTGCCTCTTTTGGTTCCAAATACCGTATTTAATCCAATGATCGTGAAATTGATATTTGTGCCAAAAGTACCTAGTATATGAATTTAACCAAAGTAGTCTAAACCCCATTAAAATACTAAATGTGTTTACTTCCATCAACCAAAGTAGTCATTCATCTTGATTTACATTTTGTACTAATATTAAGTGTTTTAATTCATAAATAATAAGACTTTCAATTCGCCTGAAGCAAATTATGCCCCTTTTTTTTGTTCCAAAGACTATTGTTCATCAAATGACCATCAAATTATCTTTTGTGTCATTCTTGACGTCTACAATCTTTGTGAAAACAATGTACATGGACAATGTATACCATGAATTTATTCAAATCCAACATACAATGGAGTCCTTG
Organism: Ceriops zippeliana; assembly: GCA_037897445.1. Taxonomy (NCBI): domain Eukaryota; kingdom Viridiplantae; phylum Streptophyta; class Magnoliopsida; order Malpighiales; family Rhizophoraceae; genus Ceriops; species Ceriops zippeliana. The sequence continues at coordinate 37,068 of JBAPLH010001525.1, forward strand.
ATCTTCATTTGCATTTCATATACATACTAATTGGTTCAATTCTAAAATAGAGTGTCCCTCCCATCATTTCTAGTTAGAAAGTATCCTCTCTTCGTTCTAAATACCCTATTCGATTTAGTGATCGTGAAATTAATATTTGTGGCTATAGTACCTAGTATATGAATTAAACCAAACTAGTCTAAACCGCGTTAAAACAATAAAGGTGTTTACTTCCATCAACCAAAGGAGTCATTCATCTTGTTTTGCATTTCGTACTACTATGAAGGTTTTTAATTCTTAAATAGTAAGACTTTCAATTCGCCTGAAGATAATTACGACCCTCTTTTTGTTCCAAAGACTATAGTTCATTAAATGACCATCAAATTATCTTTTGTGTCTTTCTTGATGTCTACATTCTTGGTGAAAACAATGTACATGAACAATGTATACCATGAATTTATTCAAATCCAATGTACAATGGAGTCCTAGATCTTCATTTGCATTTGTTATACATATTAATTGGTTCAATTCTAAAATAGAGTCCCTCCCATCATTTCTAGTTAGAAAGTATCCTCTCTTGGTTCTAAATACCCTATTCAATTTAGTGATCGTGAAATTAATATTTGTGTCAAAAGTACCTAGTATATGAATTAAACCAAACTAGTCTAAACCGCATTAAAACACTAAAAGTGTTTTACTTCCATGAACCAAAGGAGTCATTCATCTTGGTTTGGATTTCGTACTAATATTAAGGGTTTTAATTCCTAAATAATAACACTTTCAATTCGTTTGAAGCTAATTACGCCCCTCTTTTTCTTCCAAAGACTATTGTTCACTAAATGACCATCAAATTATCTTTTGTGTCTTTCTTCACGTCTACATTCTTTGTGAAAACAATGTACATTAACAATGTATACCATGAATTTATTCAAATCCAACATACAATGGAGTCCTTGATCTTCATTTGCATTTCATATACATATGAATTGGTTCAATTCTATAATAAAGTGTCCCTCCCATCATTTCTAGTTAGAAAGTATCCTCTCTTGGTTCTAAATACCCTATTCAATTCAGTGATCATGAAATTAATATTTGTTGCAAAAGTACCTAGTATATGAATTAAACGAAACTAGTCTAAACAGCATTAAAACACTAAATGTGTTTACTTCCGTGAACCAAAGGAGTCATTCATCTTGATTTCCAAATCGTACTAATATGAAGGGTTTTAATTCCTAAATAATAAGACTTTCAATTCGCCTGAAGATAATTACGCCCCTTTTTTAGTTCCAAAGACTGTTGTTCATTAAATGACCATCAAATTATGTTTTGTGTCTTTCTTCACGTCTATATTCTTTGCAAAAACCACGTACATGAACAATGTATAGCATGAATTTATTCAAATCCAACATACAATGGAGTCCTTGATCTTCATTTGCATTTCATATACATATTAATTGGTTCAATTCTAAAATAGAGTGTCCCTCCCATCATTTCTAGTTAGAAAGTATCCTCTCTTGGTTCTAAATACCCTATTCGATTCAGTGATCGTGAAATTAATATTTGTAGCTATAGTACGTAGTATATGAATTAAACCAAACTAGTCTAAACCGCATTAAAACACTAAAGGCGTTTACTTTCATCAACCAAAGGAGTCATTCTTCTTCATTTGCATTTCGTACTAATACGAGGGGTTTTAATTCCTAAATAATAAGACTTTCAATTCGCTTGAAGATAATTATGCCCCTTTTTTTGCTCCAAAGACTATTGTTCATTAAATGACCATCAAATTATCTTTTGTGTCTTTCTTCACGTCTATATTCTTTGTGAAAACAATGTACATGAACAATGTACACCATCAATTTATTCAAATCCAATGGGCAATGGAGTCCTTGATCTTCATTTGCATTTCTTATACATATCAATTGGTTCAATTCGACAATAGAGTATTCCTCCCATCATTTTTAGTTAGAAAGTATCCTCTCTTGATTCTAAATACCCTATTCGATTCATTGATCGTGAAATTAATATTTGTGGCTATAGTACCTAGAATATGAATTAAACCAAACTAGTCTAAACCGAATTAAAACACTAAATGTGGTTACTTCCATCAACCAAAGGAGTCATTCATCTTGATTTGCATTTCGTACTATTATGAAGGGTTTTAATTCCTAAATAATAAGACTTTCAATTCACCTGAAGATAATTACTCCCCTTTTTTTGTTCCAAATACTATTGTTCATTAAATGACCATCAAATTATCTTTTGTGTCTTTCTTCACGTCTATATTCTTTGTGAAAACAATGTACATGAAAAATGTATACCATGAATTTATTCAAATCCAATTTACAATGGAGTCCTTGATCTTCATTTGCATTTCTTATACATATTAATTGGTTCAATTCTAAAATAGAGTTTCCGTCCCATCATTTCTAGTTAAAAAGTATCCTCTCTTGGCTCTAAATACCCTATTCAATTCTGTGATCGTGAATTTAATATTTGTGGCAAAAGTACCCAGTATATGAATTAAACCAAACTAGTCTAAACCGTATTAAAACACTAAAAGTGTTTACTTCCATGAACCAAAGGAGTCATTCATCTTGGTTTGCATTTCGTACTAATATTGAGGGTTTTAATTCCTAAATAATAACACTTTCAATTTGCCTAAAGCTAATTACACCCCTCTTTTTGTTCCAAAGACTATTGTTCATTAAATGACCATCAAATTATCATTTGTGTCTTTCTTGATGTCTACATTCTTTGCAAAAACAACGTACATGAACAATGTATACCATGAATTTATTCAAATCCAACATAAAATGGAGTCCTTGATCTTCATTTGCATTTCATATACATATTAATTGGTTCCATTCTAAAATAGAGTATCCCTCCCATCATTTCTACTTAGAAAGTATCCTCTCTTGGTTCTAAATACCCTATTCGATTCAGTGATCGTGAAATTAATATTTGTGGCTATAGTACGTAATATATGAATTAAACCAAACTAGTCTAAACCGCATTAAAACACTAAAGGCGTTTACTTTCATCAACCAAAGGAGTCATTCTTCTTCATTAGCATTTCGTACCAATGTGAGGGGTTTTAATTCTTAAACCTGAAGATAATTCTGCCCCTTTTTTTGTTCCAAAGACTATTGTTCATTAAATGACACTCAAATTATCTTTTGTGTCTTTGTTCACGGCTATATTCTTTGTGAAAACAATGTACATGAACAATGTATACCATGAATTTATTCAAATCCAATGTACAGTGGAGTCCTTGATCTTCATTCGCATTTTTATACATATTAATTGGTTCAATTCTAAAATAGAGTGTCCGTCCCATCATTTCTAGTTAAAAAGTATCCCCTCTTGGCTCTAAATACCCTATTCAATTCAGTGATCGTGAATTTAATATTTGTGGCAAAAGTAACAAGTATATGAATTAAACCAAACTAGTCTAAACCGCATTAAAACACTAAAAGTGTTTACTTCCATGAACCAAATGAGTCATTCATCTTGGTTTGCATTTCGTACTAATATTAAGGGTTTTAATTCCTAAATAATAACACTTTCAATTTGCCTGAAGCTAATTACGCCCCTCTTTTTGTTCCAAAGACTATTGTTCATTAAATGACCATCAGATTATCTTTGTGTCTTTCTTGATGTCTACATTCTTTGCAAAAACAATGTACATGAACAATGTATACCATGAATTTATTCAAATCCAACATACAATGCAGTCCTTGATCTTCATTTGCATTTCATATACATATTAATTGGTTCAATTCTAAAATAGAGTGTCCCTCCCATCATTTCTAGTTAGAAAGTATCCTCTCTTGGTTCTAAATACCCTATTTGATTCAGTGATCATGAAATTAATATTTGTGGCTAAAGTACATAGTATATGAATTAAACCAAACTAGCCTAAACCGCATTAAAACACTAAATGTGTTTTACTTCCATCAACCAAAGGAGTCATTCATCTTGATTTGCATTTCGTACTAATATGAAGGGTTTTAATTCCTAAAATAATAAGACTTTCAATTCGCCAGAAGTTAATTACGCCCTTCTTTTTGTTCCAAAGACTATTGTTCATTAAATGACCGTCAAATTATCTTTTTGTGTCTTTCTTGACGTCTATATTCTTTGTGAAAACAATGTACATGAACAATGTATAACATCAATTTATTGAAATCCAACATACAATGGAGTCCTTGATCTTCATTTGCATTTCATATACATATTAATTGGTTCAATTCTAAAATAGAGTGTCCCTCCCATGATTTCTAGTTAGAAAGTATCCTTTCTTGGTTCTAAATACCCTATTCGATTCAGTGATCGTGAAATTAATATTTGTGGCTATAGTACGTAGTATATGAATTAAACCAAACTAGTCTAATCCGCATTAAAACACTAAAGGCGTTTACTTTCATCAACCAAAGGAGTCATTCTTCTTCATTTGCATTTCGTACTAATACGAGGGGTTTTAATTCCTAAATAATAAGACTTTCAATTTGCCTGAAGATAATTGTACCCCTTTTTTTTTGTTCCAAAGACTATGTTTTCTTCATTAAATGACCATCAAATTATCTTTTGTGTCTTTCTTCACGTCTATATTCTTTGTGAAAACAATGTACATGAACAATGTATACCACGAATTTATTCAAATCCAATGGGCAATGGAGTCCTTGATCTTCATTTGCATTTCTTATACATATCAATTGGTTCAATTCGATAATAGAGTGTCCCTCCCATCATTTCTAGTTAGAAAGTATCCTCTCTTGATTCTAAATACCCTATTCGATTCAGTGATCGTGAAATTAATATTTGTGGCTATAGTACCTAGAATATGAATTAAAACCAAACTATTCTAATTCGCATTAAAACACTAAATGTGGTTACTTCCATAAACCAAAGGAGTCATTGATCTTGATTTGCATTTCGTACTATTATGAAGGGTTTTAATTCCTAAATAATAAGACTTTCAATTCGCATGAAGATAATTACTCCCTTTTTTTTTGTTCCAAAGACTATTGTTCATTAAATGACCATCAAATTATCTTTTGTGTCCTTCTTCACGTCTATTTTCTTTGTGAAAACAATGTACATGAACAATGTATACCATGAATCTATTCAAATCCAATGGACAATGGAGTCCTTGATCTTCATTTGCATTTCTTATACATATTAATTGGTTCAATTCTAAAATAGAGTGTCCCTCCCATCATTTCTAGTTAAAAAGTATCCTCTCTTGGCTCTAAATACCCTATTCAATTCAGCGATCGTGAATTTAATATTTGTGGCAAAAGTACCTAGTATATGAATTAAACCAAACTAGTCTGAACCGCATTAAAACACTAAAAGTGTTTAATTCCATGAACCAAAGGAGTCATTCATCTTGGTTTGGATTTTGTACTAATATTAAGGGTTTTAATTCCTAAATAATAACACTTTCCATTCGCCTAAAGCTAATTACGCCCCTATTTTTGTTCCAAAGACTATTGTTCACTAAATGACCATCAAATTATCTTTGGTGTCTTTCTTGACGTCTACATTCTTTGTGAAAACAATGTACATGAACAATGTATGCCATGAATTTATTCAAATCCAACATACAATAGAGTCCTTGATCTTCATTTGCATTTCATATACATATGAAATTGGTTCAATTCTAAAAATAAAGTGTCCCTCCCATCATTTCTAGTTAGAAAGTATCCTCTCTTGGTTCCAAATAACCTATTCGATTCAGTGATCATGAAATTAATATTTGTGGCAAAAGTACCTAGTATATGAATTAAACCAAACTAGTCTAAACAGCACTAAAACACTAAATGTGTTTACTTTCATGAACCAAAGGAGTCATTCATCTTGATTTCCAAATCGTTCTAATATGAAGGGTTTTAATTCCTAAATAAAAAGACTTTCAATTCGCCTGAAGATAATTACACACCTTTTTTAGTTCCAAAGACTGTTCATTAAATGACCATCAAATTATCTTTTGTGTCTTTCTTGACGTCTATATTCTTTGCGAAAACCATGTACATGAACAATGTATACCATGAATTTATTCAAATCCAACATACAATGGAGTCCTTGATCTTCATTTGCATTTCATATACATATTAATTGGTTCAATTCTAAAATAGAGTGTCCCTCCCATCATTTCTAGTTAGAAAGTATCCTCTCTTGGTTCTAAATACCCTATTTGATTTAGTGATCATGAAATTAATATTTGTGGCTATAATACGTAGTATATGAATTAAACCAAACTAGTCTAAACCACATTAAAACACTAAAGGCGTTTACTTTTATCAACCAAAGGAGTCATTCTTCTTCATTTGCATTTCGTACTAATACGAGGGGTTTTAATTCCTAAATAATAAGATTTTCAATTCGCCTGAAGCTAATTACTCCCCTCTTTTTGTTCCAAAGACTATTGTTCATTAAATGACCATCAAATTATCTTTTGTGTCTTTCTTGATGTCTACATTCTTTGTGAAAACAATGTACAAGAACAATGTATACCATGAATTTATTCAAATCGAACATACAATGGAGTCCTTGATCTTCATTTGCATTTCATATACATATTAATTGTTTCAATTCTAAAATAGAGATTCCCTCCCATCATTTCTAGTTAGAAAGTATCCTCTCTTGGTTCTAAATACCCTATTCGATTCAGTGATCGTGAAATTTAATATTTGTGGCTATATGTCACGGGGGCCATTACCCTCTCCCCCCCCTCACCTTTCCGATGTGGGAGATGTGGGATCCGTGACATTCTTCCCCACCGAATCCATCGACGTCCTCGTCGTGTGGACCGGGGCCCCCCTGCCTACTCCCCCTATTTTCAGGGCTTAGAGCGTTCGGCGGCGGACATCGGTTTTTGGGATGAACCTTGGCTCTGATACCACTTGTCACGGGGGCCATTACCCTCTCCCCAAAAGGCTAAAACCTGTCGGGGTGTGCTGTGCGCGCCCACGGTATTTAAGGCCCATGGATTCCCCTCTTAACCTTTCCGATGTGGGAGATGTGGGATCCGTGACTATAATATAGTACATAGTATATGAACACATAACCAAATAGTCTAAACCGCTATTTTTAAAACACTAAAGGCCGTGTGGCTTTCATTCACATCCAAAGGAGTCATTCTTCTTCATTTGCATTTCGGTACTAATATGAGGGTTTTAAATTCCTAAATAATAAGACTTTCAATTCGCCTGAAGATAATTCATGTGCCCCCTTTTTTTGTTCAGAAAGACTATTGTTCATTAAATGACACTCAAATTATCTTTTGTGTGTCTTTGTTCACGTCTATATTCTTTGTTGAAAAACAATGTACATGAACTAGATGGTATACCATGTGAATTTATTCAAATCCAATGTATCAGTGGAAGTCCTAGATCTTCATTTGCATTTTCTTATAACATATAATTATTGCGGTTTCAATTCATAAAATAGAGTGTCTCTCCATCAATTTCTAGCTAGAAAGTATCCTATCTCTTGGTTCTAAATAATACCCTATTCAATTCAGTGAGGTGCGAGAATTATGAAAAAGGTTTGATATTTGTGGCAAAAGTACCTAGTATATTTGAATTAAACCGAAACTAGTAGGATAAACCCGAAATTGCATAAAACACTAAAAGTGTTTTATATTCCATGAACCAAAGGAGTCAATTCATTATTGGTTTGGATTTCGTACTAATATTATTAGGTTTTTACTTCCTAAATAATAAACACTTTCAATTTGGCTAATGCTAATTACGCTCCCTCTTTTTCAGTTCCAAAGACTATTGTTCACTACTATGACCATGACCTTCAATTATCTTTGGTGTCTTTCTTGACGTCTGACTAATTCTTTGTGAAACAATTTACTATGAACAATTGTATACCATGAATTTATTCAATTCACAACATTTACAATAGAGTCCTTGATCTTCATTTGCATTTCATATACTTTATTGAATTGGTTAATTCTAAAATAAAGTGTCCCTCCCATCATTTCTAGTTAGAAAGTATCCTCTCTTGGTTCCAAATAACTTATTTCGATTCAGTGATCATGAAATTAATATTTGTGGCAAAAGTACCTTGTATATGAATTAAACCAAACTAGTCTAAATAGCACTAAAACACCAAATGTGTTTACTTCTAATGAACCCAAAGGAGAGTCATTCATCTTGATTTCCAAATTCGTTCTTATATGAAGGGTTTTAATCCCTAAATGATAAGACTTTCAATTCGCATGATGAAGATGAATTACACACACTTTTGTAGTTCCAAAGACTGTTTGCTCCATTAAATGACCATCAAATTATCTTTTGTGTCTTTCTTCACGTCTATATTTCTTTGTGAAAACCATGTATACATGAACAATGTTATACCATGAATTTATTCAAAATCCAACATTGTCAATGAGTCCGTGCATCTTCATTTTGCATTTTCATATACATATTAATTGGTTCACAATTCTCAATAAATAGAAGTGTCCCTCCCATCATTCTCTAGTTAGAAAGTATACCTCTCTTTGTTATAAAATACCTATATTCAATTCAGTGATCTAGGTGAAGATTAATTTATTTGTGGCAAAGTACCTAGTATATGAATTAACCACAAACTAGTCTAAACCTCATATATACACTCTAAATGTGTTGCATTTCATTGATCGTAATCAATCATAGAACTTGTTTCTAAAAGTTTCACTATATGAATAAGGGTTTTACTTTCCTAACTTATAACACTGTCACGATTTTCCTGGAAGCTAATTAGCTGCCCATCTCTCATTTTGTATCCAAAGACTATTTTTCATTTAAATCACCACCAACAAATTATCTTTATAATTAGTTGCTTCTGACAGTCGTATCTGACTTCTTTTCTGTGAAAAACAATTTATTCAAATGATCAAACAAATGTATAACCGGTGAATATTTATTCCAGAAAATCGCATAACAATTTAGAGCAATCTAGACGCGCTGCACTATGAATCTTCATTTGAGTCATTTCATATCATAGTTCATAATAACGCATCATCGAATTACATATAAAAATAGTCAGTGTCACTCCCTTATTCATTAGGGAGTTTAGTACAACGTATCCAATCTCTGGTTCTAATATACCCTATTTGCCATCCGAAGTGATACGTAGAAGATAATATTAGTTCCTGTGACTAAAAGTACCTACCGATAATATGATGAATACAACCAAACTAGTCTAAAACCGCATTTAAATACACTAAGGGGTTTACTTTATCAGTCAACCATAGTGAGTCTATTCTTCTTCCTTTTGCATTTCGATTTAATTATGAGGGTTTTATTCCTAAATAATAAGTCTTTCATTTTCGCCTTGAATGCAGATTTATGCCCCTTTTATCTTGTTCCAAAGACTTTGTTTCATTAAATGACCATTCAAATTAATATTTTGTGTCTTCCTTCACGTATATATTCTATTTGTAAAAGACAATGTACATGAACAATGGATGCCCATAGAATTTTATTGTCAATCCAACATACAATGGAGAGTCCTTTAGATCTTTCATTTGCATTTCCGATATACATTATATCTTAATTTGTTCAATTCTAAAAGAGAGAGTCATCCCTTCCAGTCATTTTTATGTAAACAAGTTTCCTCTTCTTAGGTTCTAAATACCCTATTCGATTCAGTCGATAGTGGGAATTAATATTTTTATGGCTATTGTACCCTAGTATATGAAATTTAACCATACTTGTTTATAATCCGCTTGATGAAAAACTAATTGTGGTTACGCTTCCAATGAACCAAAGGAGTCATTTCAATCTTGAATTGCATTTCATACTAAGATTAAAAAGTGGATGTTTATTCCTAGATAAATAAGACTTTTCACTTAGCCTGAAAGTTCAATTACCCTCCACTTCTTTTTGTTCCAAAGACATATTTCATTAAATTGACCTGGGAAGATAATATTTGGTGGTGCTGCGTAAGTGTCTATTTGGTTTGTGAATAACAGACGGACCTGAACACTTATATGCCCAGGATATTTCGTCAATTACCTACAAACAATGGAGTCATGATGTGATTTGCATTGGTTATAGTTATTAATTTGATGAATTCTATGATAAAGTGACCTT
>JBAPLH010001526.1:0-24402 GCA_037897445.1 Ceriops zippeliana
TTCCGTAATCTTGAATTGCATTTCATCTGGATATTGAATAGATAAATTCCAAAAGAAAGAGTACCTCCCATCTTTTTTCTTTATCGAGGCTACTCTTTTAATTCCAAGCTCATTTTTTCATACAGTGATCATGAAATAAACAATTGTGGATACGCAACCTAGAATATTAATCAATATAAACAAGTATAAAAACTATTAACACTCTGAATCTATTTACATCCATCAACCAAAGGAATCATTCATCATGGTTTGCAATTCATTCTAAGGTAATGTGTTGAAATTCCAAAATAATTAGAGTTTCCAATCACCTCTTGCTAATTAGGCTTCTCTTTTTGTTGCTAGGACCATTTTTCATTCAACGACCATGAAATGACCTTATCTGTCATTCGTGACAACTATATTCATAGTGAAAACAATGCACATCAACCATTTATAAGATCAATTCATTCAAACCGAACAAATAATAGCTTCCGTAATCTTGAATTGCATTTCATCTTGATATTGATTGGTTGAATTCCAAAAGAAAGAGTACCTCCCATCTTTTTTGTTTATCGTGGCTCCTCTTTTAGTTACAAGCTCATTTTTTCATACAGTGATCATGAAATAAACAATTGTGGATAGACAACCTAGAATATTAATCAATATAAACAAGTATAAAAACTATTAACACTCTGAATCTATTTACATCCATCAACCAAAGGAATCATTCATCATGGTTTGCAATTCATTCTAAGGTAATGTGTTGAAATTCCAAAATAATTAGAGTTTCCAATCACCTCTTGCTAATTAGGCTTCTCTTTTGTTGCTAGGACTATTGTTCATGCAACGACCACGAAAAGATCTTATGTGACATTCGTGACAACAATATTCATTATGAAAACAATGCCCATCAACCATTTATAAGATGAATTCATTCAAACCGAACAAATAATGGATTCTGTAATCTTGAATTGCATTTCATCTTGATATTGATTAGATAAATTCCAAAAGAAAGAGTACCTCCCATCTTTTTTCTTTATCGAGGCTACTCTTTTAGTTCCAAGCTCATTTTTTCATACAGTGATCATGAAATAAACAATTGTGGATACGCAACCTAGAATATTAATCAATATAAACAAGTCTAAAAACTATTAACACTCTGAATCTATTTACATCCATCAACCAAAGGAATCATTCATCATGGTTTGCAATTCATTCTAAGGTAATGTGTTGAAATTCCAAAATAATTAGAGTTTCCAATCACCTCTTGCTAATTAGGCTTCTCTTTTTTTTGCTAGGACCATTTTTCATTCAACGACCATGAAATGACCTTATCTGTCATTCGTGACAACTATATTCATAGTGAAAACAATGCACATCAACCATTTATAAGATCAATTCATTCAAACCGAACAAATAATGGCTTCCGTAATCTTGAATTGCATTTCATCTTGATATTGATTGGTTGAATTCCAAAAGAAAGAGTACCTCTCATATTTTTTGTTTTTCAAGGCTCCACTATTAATTCCAAATACATTTTTTGATACAGTGATCATGAAATAAGCATTTGTCGATACACAACCTAGTATATTAATCAATATAAACAAGTCTAAAAACTATTAACACTATTAATCTATTTACATCCATCAACCAATGGAATCATTCATCATGGTTTGCAATTCATTCTAATGTAATGAGTTGAAATTCCAAAATAATTAGAGTTTCCAATCACCTCCTGCTAATAAGGTTTCTCTTTTGTTGCTAGGAATATTGTTCATGCAACGACCACGAAAAGATCTTATGTGTCATTCGTGACAACAATATTCATTATGAAAACAATGCCCATCAACCATTTATAAGATGAATTCATTCAAACCGAACAAATAATGGATTCCGTAATCTTGAATTGCATTTCATCTTGATATTGATTGGTTGTATTCCAAATGAAAGAGTACCTCCCATCTTTTTTGTTTATCGAGGCTCCTCTTTTAGTTCCAAGCTCATTTTTTCATACAGTGATCATGAAATAAACAATTGTGGATAGACAATCTAGAATATTAATCAATATAAACAAGTCTTAAAACTATTAACACTCTGAATCTATTTACATCCATCAACCAAAGGAATCATTCATCATGGTTTGCAATTCATTCTAATGTAATGTGTTGAAATTCAAAAATAATTACAGTTTCCAATCACCTCTTGCTAATTAGGCATCTCTTTTTGTTGGTAGGACTATTTTTTCATGCAACAGCCATGAAATGATCATATGTGTCATTCGTGACAACTATATTCATAGTGAAAACAATGTCCATCAGCCATTTATAAGATGAATTCATTCAAACCCAACAAATAATGGACTCCGTAATCTTGAATTGCATTTCTTCTTGATATTGATTGGTGGAATTCCAAAAGAAAGAGTACCTCTCATATTTTTTGTTTATCAAGGCTCCTCTTGTCATTCTAAATACATTTTTTGATACAGTGATCATGAAATAAACATTTGTGCATAGACAACCTAGTATATTAATCAATGTAAACAAGTGTAAAAACTATTAGCACTCTGAATCTATTTACATCCATCAACCAAAGGACTCATTCATCATGGTTTGCAATTCATTCTCTAGTAAAGTGTTGAAATTCTAAAATAATTAGAGTTTCCAATCACCTCATGCTAATTAGGATTCTCTTTTTGTTGCTACGACTATTTTTCATGCAACGACCTAACGACCATGAAATGATATTCTGTTTCATTCGTAACAACTATATTCATTGCGAAAGCAATGCCCATCAACCATTTATAAGAGGAATTCATTTAAACCAAACAAATAATGAAGTCCTTGATATTCAATTGTTTTCTTTTTTATGTTGATTGGTTGAATTCCAAAATATAGAGTACCTCCCATCTTTTCTCTTTCTCAAGGCTCCTGTTTTAGTTCCAAGCACGATTTTTGGTATAGTGATAATGAAATAAACAATTGTGGATAGACATCCTAGTATATTAATCAATATAAACAAGTCTAAAAACTATTAACACTCTGAATCTATTTACATCCATCAACCAAAGGAATCATTCATCATGGTTTGCAATTCATTCTAATGTAATGTGTTGAAATTCCAAAATAATTAGAGTTTCCAATCACCTCTTGCTAATTAGGCTTCTTTTTGTTGCTAGGACTATTGTTGATGCAACGACCACGAAAAGATCTTATGTGCCATTCGTGACAACAATATTCATTATGAAAACAATGCCCATCAACCATTTATAAGATGAATTCATTCAAACCGAACAAATAATGGATTCTGTAATCTTGAATTGCATTTCATCTTGATATTGATTAGATAAATTCCAAAAGAAAGAGTACCTCCCATCTTTTTTCTTTATCGAGGCTACTCTTTTAGTTCCAAGCTCATTTTTTCATACAGTGATCATGAAATAAACAATTGTGGATATGCAACCTAGAATATTAATCAATATAAACAAGTCTAAAAACTATTAACACTCTGAATCTATTTACATCCATCAACCAAAGATATCATTCATCATGGTTTGCAATTCATTCTAAGGTAATGTGTTGAAATTCCAAAATAATTAGAGCTTCCAATCACCTCTTGCTAATTAGGCTTCTCTTTTGTTGCTAGGACTATTGTTCATGCAACGACCACAAAAAGATCTTATGTGTCATTCGTAACAACAATATTCATTATGAAAAAAATGCCCATCAACCATTTATAAGATGAAGTCATTCAAACCGAACAAATAATGGATTCCGTAATCTTGAATTGCATTTCCTCTTGATATTGATTGGTTGTATTCCAAATGAAAGAGTACCTCCCATCTTTTTTCTTTATCGAGGCTCCGGTTTTAGTTACAAGCTCATTTTTGCATACAGTGATCATGAAATAAACAATTATGGATAGACAACCTAGAATATTAATCAATATAAACAAGTCTAAAAACTATTAACACTCTGAATCTATTTACATCCATCAACCAAAGGAATCATTCATCATGGTTTGCAATTCATTCTAAGGTAATGTGTTGAAATTCCAAAATAATTAGAGTTTCCAATCACCTCTTGCTAATTAGGCTTCTCTTTTGTTGCTAGGACTATTGTTCATGCAACGACCACAAAAAGATCTTATGTGTCATTCGTAACAACAATATTCATTATGAAAAAAATGCCCATCAACCATTTATAAGATGAAGTCATTCAAACCGAACAAATAATGGATTCCGTAATCTTGAATTGCATTTCATCTTGACATTGATTGGTTGTATTCCAAATGAAAGAGTACCTCCCATCTTTTTTCTTTATCGAGGCTCCGGTTTTAGTTCCAAGCTCATTTTTTCATACAGTGATCATGAAATAAACAATTGTGGATAGACAACCTAGAATATTAATCAATATAAACAAGTCTAAAAACTATTAACACTCTGAATCTATTTACATCCATCAACCAAAGGAATCTTTCATCATGGTTTGCAATTCATTCTAAGGTAATGTGTTGAAATTCCAAAATAATTAGAGTTTCCAATCACCTCTTGCTAATTAGGCTTCTCTTTTTGTTGCTAGGACCATTTTTCATTCAACGACCATGAAATGACCTTATCTGTCATTCGTGACAACTATATTCATAGTGAAAACAATGCCCATCAACCATTTATAAGATCAATTCATTCAAACCGAACAAATAATGGCTTCCGTAATCTTGAATTGCATTTCATCTTGATATTGATTGGTTGAATTCCAAAAGAAAGAGTACCTCCCATCTTTTTTGTTTATCGTGGCTCCACTTTTAGTTCCAAGCTCATTTTTTCATACAGTGATCATGAAATAAACAATTGTGGATAGACAACCTAGAATATTAATCAATATAAACAAGTATAAAAACTATTAACACTCTGAATCTATTTACATCCATCAACCAAAGGAATCATTCATCATGGTTTGCAATTCATTCTAAGGTAATGTGTTGAAATTCCAAAATAATTAGAGTTTCCAATCACCTCTTGCTAATTAGGCTTCTCTTTTGTTGCTAGGACTATTGTTCATGCAACGACCACGAAAAGATCTTATGTGACATTCGTGACAACAATATTCATTATGAAAACAATGCCCATCAACCATTTATAAGATGAATTCATTCAAACCGAACAAATAATGGATTCTGTAATCTTGAATTGCATTTCATCTTGATATTGATTAGATAAATTCCAAAAGAAAGAGTACCTCCCATCTTTTTTCTTTATCGAGGCTACTCTTTTAGTTCCAAGCTCATTTTTTCATACAGTGATCATGAAATAAACATTGTGGATACGCAACCTAGAATATTAATCAATATAAACAAGTCTAAAAACTATTAACACTCTGAATCTATTTACATCCATCAACCAAAGGAATCATTCATCATGGTTTGCAATTCATTCTAAGGTAATGTGTTGAAATTCCAAAATAATTAGAGTTTCCAATCACCTCTTGCTAATTAGGCTTCTCTTTTGTTGCTAGGACTATTGTTCATGCAACGACCACAAAAAGATCTTATGTGTCATTCGTAACAACAATATTCATTATGAAAAAAATGCCCATCAACCATTTATAAGATGGAGTCATTGAAACCGAACAAATAATGGATTCCGTAATCTTGAATTGCATTTCATCTTGATATTGATTGGTTGTATTCCAAATGAAAGAGTACGTCCCATCTTTTTTGTTTATCGAGGCTCCTCTTTTAGTTCCAAGCTCATTTTTTCATACAGTGATCATGAAATAAACAATTGTGGATAGACAATCTAGAATATTAATCAATATAAACAAGTCTTAAAACTATTAACACTCTGAATCTATTTACATCCATCAACCAAAGGAATCATTCATCATGGTTTGCAATTCATTCTAAGGTAATGTGTTGAAATTCCAAAATAATTACAGTTTCCAATCTCCTCTTGCTAATTAGGGTTCTCTTTTTGTTGCTAGGACTATTTTTTCATGCAACGGCCATGAAATGATCATATGTGTCATTCGTGACAACTATATTCATACTGAAAACAATGGCCATCAGCCATTTATAAGATGAATTCATTCAAACCCAACAAATAATGGAGTCCGTAATCTTGAATTGCATTTCTTCTTGATATTGATTGGTTGAATTCCAAAAGAAAAAGTGCCTCTCATATTTTTTGTTTATCAAGGCTCCTCTTTTCATTCTAAATACATTTTTTGATACAGTGATCATGAAATAAACATTTGTGCTTAGACAACCTAGTATATTAATCAATGTAAACAAGTCTAAAAACTATTAGCACTCTGAATCTATTTACATCCATCAACCAAAGGAATCATTCATCATGGTTTGAAATTCATTCTAAGGTAAAGTGTTGAAATTACAAAATAATTAGAGTTTGTAATCACCTCTTGCTAATCAGGCTTCTCTTTTTGTTGCTAGGACTATTTTTAATACAACGACCATGAAATGAGCTTATGTGTCATTTGTGACAACTATATTCATTAAGAAGACAATGGCCATCAACCATTTATAAGATGAATTCATTCAAACTGAACTAATAATGGAGTCCGTCATCTTGAATTGCATTTCTTCTTGATATTGATTGGTTGAATTCCAAATGAAAGAGTACCTCCCATCTTTTTTGTTTATCAAGGCTCCTCTTTTAGTTCCAAGCTCATTTTTTCATACAGTGATCATGACATAAACAATTGTGGATGGACAATGTAGAATATTAATCAATATATACAAGGGTAAAAACTATTAACACTCATAATCTATTTACATCCATCAACCAAAGGAATCATTCATCATGGTTTGCAATTCATTCTAAGGTAATGTGTTGAAATTCCAAAATAATTAGAGTTTCCACTCACCTCTTGCTAATTAGGCTTCTCTTTTGTTGCTAGGACTATTGTTCATGCAATGACCACGAAAAGATCTTAGGTGTCATTCGTGACAACAATATTTATTATGAAAACAATGCCCATCAACCATTTATAAGATGAATTCATTCAAACCGAACAAATAATGGATTCCGTAACCTTGAATTGCATTTCATCTTGATATTGATTGGTTGAATTCCAAAAGAAAGAGTACCTCCCATCTTTTTTCTTTATCGAGGCTCCGGTTTTAGTTCCAAGCTCATTTTTTCATACAGTGATCATGAAATAAACAATTATGGATAGACAACCTAGAATATTAATCAATATAAACAAGTCTAAAAAACTATTAACACTCTGAATCTATTTACATCCATCAACCAAAGGAATCATTCATCATGGTTTGCAATTCATTCTAAGGTAATGTGTTGAAATTCCAAAATAATTAGAGTTTCCAATCACCTCTTGCTAATTAGGCTTCTCTTTTGTTGCTAGGACTATTGTTCATGCAACGACCACAAAAAGATCTTATGTGTCATTCGTAACAACAATATTCATTATGAAAAAAATGCCCATCAACCATTTATAAGATGAAGTCATTCAAACCGAACAAATAATGGATTCCGTAATCTTGAATTGCATTTCATCTTGATATTGATTGGTTGTATTCCAAATGAAAGAGTACCTCCCATCTTTTTTCTTTATCGAGGCTCCGGTTTTAGTTCCAAGCTCATTTTTTCATACAGTGATCATGAAATAAACAATTGTGGATAGACAACCTAGAATATTAATCAATATAAACAAGTCTAAAAACTATTAACACTCTGAATCTATTTACATCCATCAACCAAAGGAATCATTCATCATGGTTTGCAATTCATTCTAAGGTAATGTGTTGAAATTCCAAAATAATTAGAGTTTCCAATCACCTCTTGCTAATTAGGCTTCTCTTTTTGTTGCTAGGACCATTTTTCATTCAACGACCATGAAATGACCTTATCTGTCATTCGTGACAACTATATTCATAGTGAAAACAATGCCCATCAACCATTTATAAGATCAATTCATTCAAACCGAACAAATAATGGCTTCCGTAATCTTGAATTGCATTTCATCTTGATATTGATTGGTTGAATTCCAAAAGAAAGAGTACCTCCCATCTTTTTTGTTTATCGTGGCTCCTCTTTTAGTTCCAAGCTCATTTTTTCATACAGTGATCATGAAATAAACAATTGTGGATAGACAACCTAGAATATTAATCAATATAAACAAGTATAAAAACTATTAACACTCTGAATCTATTTACATCCATCAACCAAAGGAATCATTCATCATGGTTTGCAATTCATTCTAAGGTAATGTGTTGAAATTCCAAAATAATTAGAGTTTCCAATCACCTCTTGCTAATTAGGCTTCTCTTTTGTTGCTAGGACTATTGTTCATGCAACGACCACGAAAAGATGTTATGTGTCATTCGTGACAACAATATTCATTATGAAAACAATGCCCATCAACCATTTATAAGATGAATTCATTCAAACCGAACAAATAATGGATTCCGTAATCTTGAATTGCATTTCATCTTGATATTGATTGGATAAATTCCAAAAGAAAGAGTACCTCCCATCTTTTTTCTTTATCGAGGCTACTCTTTTAGTTCCAAGCTCATTTTTTCATGCAGTGATCATGAAATAAACAATTGTGGATACGCAACCTAGAATATTAATTAATATAAACAAGTCTAAAAACTATTAACACTCTGAATCTATTTACATCCATCAACCAAAGGAATCATTCATCATGGTTTGCAATTCATTCTAAGGTAATGTGTTGAAATTCCAAAATAATTTGAGTTTCCAATCACCTCTTGCTAATTAGGCTTCTCTTTTGTTGCTAGGACTATTGTTCATGCAACGACCACAAAAAGATCTTATGTGTCATTCGTAACAACAATATTCATTATGAAAAAAATGCCCATCAACCATTTATAAGATGAAGTCATTCAAACCGAACAAATAATGGATTCCGTAATCTTGAATTGCATTTCATCTTGATATTGATTGGTTGTATTCCAAATGAAAGAGTACCTCCCATCTTTTTTCTTTATCGAGGCTCCGGTTTTAGTTCCAAGCTCATTTTTTCATACAGTGATCAT
This sequence comes from Ceriops zippeliana, assembly GCA_037897445.1. Taxonomy (NCBI): domain Eukaryota; kingdom Viridiplantae; phylum Streptophyta; class Magnoliopsida; order Malpighiales; family Rhizophoraceae; genus Ceriops; species Ceriops zippeliana. The sequence goes on from JBAPLH010001526.1 coordinate 9,022, forward strand.
GAAATAAACAATTATGGATAGACAACCTAGAATATTAATCAATATAAACAAGTCTAAAAACTATTAACACTCTGAATCTATTTACATCCATCAACCAAAGGAATCATTCATCATGGTTTGAAATTCATTCTAAGGTAAAGTGTTGAAATTACAAAATAATTAGAGTTTGTAATCACCTCTTGCTAATCAGGCTTCTCTTTTTGTTGCTAGGACTATTTTTAATACAACGACCATGAAATGAGCTTATGTGTCATTTGTGACAACTATATTCATTAAGAAGACAATGGCCATCAACCATTTATAAGATGAATTCATTCAAACTGAACTAATAATGGAGTCCGTCATCTTGAATTGCATTTCTTCTTGATATTGATTGGTTGAATTCCAAAAGAAAAAGTGCCTCTCATATTTTTTGTTTATCAAGGCTCCTCTTTTCATTCTAAATACATTTTTTGATACAGTGATCATGAAATAAACATTTGTGCTTAGACAACCTAGTATATTAATCAATGTAAACAAGTCTAAAAACTATTAGCACTCTGAATCTATTTACATCCATCAACCAAAGGAATCATTCATCATGGTTTGAAATTCATTCTAAGGTAAAGTGTTGAAATTACAAAATAATTAGAGTTTGTAATCACCTCTTGCTAATCAGGCTTCTCTTTTTGTTGCTAGGACTATTTTTCATACAACGACCATGAAATGAGCTTATGTGTCATTTGTGACAACTATATTCATTAAGAAGACAATGGCCATCAACCATTTATAAGATGAATTCATTCAAACTGAACTAATAATGGAGTCCGTCATCTTGAATTGCATTTCTTCTTGATATTGATTGGTTGAATTCCAAAAGAAAGAGTACCTCCCATCTTTTTTGTTTATCAAGGCTCCTCTTTTAGTTCCAAGCTCATTTTTTCATACAGTGATCATGACATAAACAATTGTGGATGGACAATGTAGAATATTAATCAATATATACAAGGGTAAAAACTATTAACACTCATAATCTATTTACATCCATCAACCAAAGGAATCATTCATCATGGTTTGCAATTCATTCTAAGGTAATGTGTTGAAATTCCAAAATAATTAGAGTTTCCACTCACCTCTTGCTAATTAGGCTTCTCTTTTGTTGCTAGGACTATTGTTCATGCAATGACCACGAAAAGATCTTAGGTGTCATTCGTGACAACAATATTTATTATGAAAACAATGCCCATCAACCATTTATAAGATGAATTCATTCAAACCGAACAAATAATGGATTCCGTAACCTTGAATTGCATTTCATCTTGATATTGATTGGTTGAATTCCAAAAGAAAGAGTACCTCCCATCTTTTTTCTTTATCGAGGCTCCGGTTTTAGTTCCAAGCTCATTTTTTCATACAGTGATCATGAAATAAACAATTATGGATAGACAACCTAGAATATTAATCAATATAAACAAGTCTAAAAAACTATTAACACTCTGAATCTATTTACATCCATCAACCAAAGGAATCATTCATCATGGTTTGCAATTCATTCTAAGGTAATGTGTTGAAATTCCAAAATAATTAGAGTTTCCAATCACCTCTTGCTAATTAGGCTTCTCTTTTTTGTTGCTAGGACTATTGTTCATGCAACGACCACAAAAAGATCTTATGTGTCATTCGTAACAACAATATTCATTATGAAAAAAATGCCCATCAACCATTTATAAGATGAAGTCATTCAAACCGAACAAATAATGGATTCCGTAATCTTGAATTGCATTTCATCTTGATATTGATTGGTTGTATTCCAAATGAAAGAGTACCTCCCATCTTTTTTCTTTATCGAGGCTCCGGTTTTAGTTCCAAGCTCATTTTTTCATACAGTGATCATGAAATAAAAACAATTGTGGATAGACAACCTAGAATATTAATCAATATAAACAAGTCTAAAAACTATTAACACTCTGAATCTATTTACATCCATCAACCAAAGGAATCATTCATCATGGTTTGCAATTCATTCTAAGGTAATGTGTTGAAATTCCAAAATAATTAGAGTTTCCAATCACCTCTTGCTAATTAGGCTTCTCTTTTTGTTGCTAGGACCATTTTTCATTCAACGACCATGAAATGACCTTATCTGTCATTCGTGACAACTATATTCATAGTGAAAACAATGCCCATCAACCATTTATAAGATCAATTCATTCAAACCGAACAAATAATGGCTTCCGTAATCTTGAATTGCATTTCATCTTGATATTGATTGGTTGAATTCCAAAAGAAAGAGTACCTCCCATCTTTTTTGTTTATCGTGGCTCCTCTTTTAGTTCCAAGCTCATTTTTTCATACAGTGATCATGAAATAAACAATTGTGGATAGACAACCTAGAATATTAATCAATATAAACAAGTATAAAAACTATTAACACTCTGAATCTATTTACATCCATCAACCAAAGGAATCATTCATCATGGTTTGCAATTCATTCTAAGGTAATGTGTTGAAATTCCAAAATAATTAGAGTTTCCAATCACCTCTTGCTCATTAGGCTTCTCTTTTGTTGCTAGGACTATTGTTCATGCAACGACCACGAAAAGATCTTATGTGACATTCGTGACAACAATATTCATTATGAAAACAATGCCCATCAACCATTTATAAGATGAATTCATTCAAACCGAACAAATAATGGATTCTGTAATCTTGAATTGCATTTCATCTTGATATTGATTAGATAAATTCCAAAAGAAATAGTACCTCCCATCTTTTTTCTTTATCGAGGCTACTCTTTTAGTTCCAAGCTCATTTTTTCATACAGTGATCATGAAATAAACAATTGTGGATACGCAACCTAGAATATTAATTAATATAAACAAGTCTAAAAACTATTAACACTCTGAATCTATTTACATCCATCAACCAAAGGAATCATTCATCATGGTTTGCAATTCATTCTAAGGTAATGTGTTGAAATTCCAAAATAATTTGAGTTTCCAATCACCTCTTGCTAATTAGGCTTCTCTTTTGTTGCTAGGACTATTGTTCATGCAACGACCACAAAAAGATCTTATGTGTCATTCGTAACAACAATATTCATTATGAAAAAAATGCCCATCAACCATTTATAAGATGAAGTCATTCAAACCGAACAAATAATGGATTCCGTAATCTTGAATTGCATTTCATCTTGATATTGATTGGTTGTATTCCAAATGAAAGAGTACCTCCCATTTTTTTTGTCTATCGAGGCTCCTCTTTTAGTTCCAAGCTCATTTTTTCATATAGTGATCATGAAATAAACAATTGTGGATAGACAATCTAGAATATTAATCAATATAAACAAGTCTTAAAACTATTAACACTCTGAATCTATTTACATCCATCAACCAAAGGAATCATTCATCATGGTTTGCAATTCATTCTAAGGTAATGTGTTGAAATTCCAAAATAATTACAGTTTCCAATCACCTCTTGCTAATTAGGGTTCTCTTTTTGTTGCTAGGACTATTTTTTCATGCAACGGCCATGAAATGATCATATGTGTCATTCGTGACAACTATATTCATAGTGAAAACAATGGCCATCAGCCATTTATAAGATGAATTCATTCAAACCCAACAAATAATGGAGTCCGTAATCTTGAATTGCATTTCTTCTTGATATTGATTGGTGGAATTCCAAAAGAAAAAGTGCCTCTCATATTTTTTGTTTATCAAGGCTCCTCTTTTCATTCTAAATACATTTTTTGATACAGTGATCATGAAATAAACATTTGTGCTTAGACAACCTAGTATATTAATCAATGTAAACAAGTCTAAAAACTATTAGCACTCTGAATCTATTTACATCCATCAACCAAAGGAATCATTCATCATGGTTTGAAATTCATTCTAAGGTAAAGTGTTGAAATTACAAAATAATTAGAGTTTGTAATCACCTCTTGCTAATCAGGCTTCTCTTTTTGTTGCTAGGACTATTTTTCATACAACGACCATGAAATGAGCTTATGTGTCCTTTGTGACAACTATATTCATTAAGAAGACAATGGCCATCAACCATTTATAAGATGAATTCATTCAAACTGAACTAATAATGGAGTCCGTCATCTTGAATTGCATTTCTTCTTGATATTGATTGGTTGAATTCCAAAAGAAAGAGTACCTCCCATCTTTTTTGTTTATCAAGGCTCCTCTTTTAGTTCCAAGCTCATTTTTTCATACAGTGATCATGACATAAACAATTGTGGATGGACAATGTAGAATATTAATCAATATATACAAGGGTAAAAACTATTAACACTCATAATCTATTTACATCCATCAACCAAAGGAATCATTCATCATGGTTTGCAATTCATTCTAAGGTAATGTGTTGAAATTCCAAAATAATTAGAGTTTCCACTCACCTCTTGCTAATTAGGCTTCTCTTTTGTTGCTAGGACTATTGTTCATGCAATGACCACGAAAAGATCTTAGGTGTCATTCGTGACAACAATATTTATTATGAAAACAATGCCCATCAACCATTTATAAGATGAATTCATTCAAACCGAACAAATAATGGATTCCGTAACCTTGAATTGCATTTCATCTTGATATTGATTGGTTGAATTCCAAAAGAAAGAGTACCTCCCATCTTTTTTCTTTATCGAGGCTCCGGTTTTAGTTCCAAGCTCATTTTTTCATACAGTGATCATGAAATAAACAATTATGGATAGACAACCTAGAATATTAATCAATATAAACAAGTCTAAAAACTATTAACACTCTGAATCTATTTACATCCATCAACCAAAGGAATCATTCATCATGGTTTGCAATTCATTCTAAGGTAATGTGTTGAAATTCCAAAATAATTAGAGTTTCCAATCACCTCTTGCTAATTAGGCTTCTCTTTTGTTGCTAGGACTATTGTTCATGCAACGACCACAAAAAGATCTTATGTGTCATTCGTAACAACAATATTCATTATGAAAAAAATGCCCATCAACCATTTATAAGATGAAGTCATTCAAACCGAACAAATAATGGATTCCGTAATCTTGAATTGCATTTCATCTTGATATTGATTGGTTGTATTCCAAATGAAAGAGTACCTCCCATCTTTTTTCTTTATCGAGGCTCCGGTTTTAGTTCCAAGCTCATTTTTTCATACAGTGATCATGAAATAAACAATTGTGGATAGACAACCTAGAATATTAATCAATATAAACAAGTCTAAAAACTATTAACACTCTGAATCTATTTACATCCATCAACCAAAGGAATCATTCATCATGGTTTGCAATTCATTCTAAGGTAATGTGTTGAAATTCCAAAATAATTAGAGTTTCCAATCACCTCTTGCTAATTAGGCTTCTCTTTTTGTTGCTAGGACCATTTTTCATTCAACGACCATGAAATGACCTTATCTGTCATTCGTGACAACTATATTCATAGTGAAAACAATGCCCATCAACCATTTATAAGATCAATTCATTCAAACCGAACAAATAATGGCTTCCGTAATCTTGAATTGCATTTCATCTTGATATTGATTGGTTGAATTCCAAAAGAAAGAGTACCTCCCATCTTTTTTGTTTATCGTGGCTCCTCTTTTAGTTCCAAGCTCATTTTTTCATATAGTGATCATGAAATAAACAATTGTGGATAGACAACCTAGAATGTTAATCAATATAAACAAGTATAAAAACTATTAACACTCTGAATCTATTTACATCCATCAACCAAAGGAATCATTCATCATGGTTTGCAATTCATTCTAAGGTAATGTGTTGAAATTCCAAAATAATTAGAGTTTCCAATCACCTCTTGCTCATTAGGCTTCTCTTTTGTTGCTAGGACTATTGTTCATGCAACGACCACGAAAAGATCTTATGTGACATTCGTGACAACAATATTCATTATGAAAACAATGCCCATCAACCATTTATAAGATGAATTCATTCAAACCGAACAAATAATGGATTCTGTAATCTTGAATTGCATTTCATCTTGATATTGATTAGATAAATTCCAAAAGAAAGAGTACCTCCCATCTTTTTTCTTTATCGAGGCTCCTCTTTTAGTTCAAAGCTCATTTTTTCATACAGTGATCATGAAATAAACAATTGTGGATACGCAACCTAGAATATTAATTAATATAAACAAGTCTAAAAACTATTAACACTCTGAATCTATTTACATCCATCAACCAAAGGAATCATTCATCATGGTTTGCAATTCATTCTAAGGTAATGTGTTGAAATTCCAAAATAATTTGAGTTTCCAATCACCTCTTGCTAATTAGGCTTCTCTTTTGTTGCTAGGACTATTGTTCATGCAACGACCACAAAAAGATCTTATGTGTCATTCGTAACAACAATATTCATTATGAAAAAAATGCCCATCATCAACCATTTATAAGATGAAGTCATTCAAACCGAACAAATAATGGATTCCGTAATCTTGAATTGCATTTCATCTTGATATTGATTGGTTGTATTCCAAATGAAAGAGTACCTCCCATCTTTTTTGTCTATCGAGGCTCCTCTTTTAGTTCCAAGCTCATTTTTTCATACAGTGATCATGAAATAAACAATTGTGGATAGACAATCTAGAATATTAATCAATATAAACAAGTCTTAAAACTATTAACACTCTGAATCTATTTACATCCATCAACCAAAGGAATCATTCATCATGGTTTGCAATTCATTCTAAGGTAATGTGTTGAAATTCCAAAATAATTACAGTTTCCAATCACCTCTTGCTAATTAGGGTTCTCTTTTTTGTTGCTAGGACTATTTTTTCATGCAACGGCCATGAAATGATCATATGTGTCATTCGTGACAACTATATTCATAGTGAAAACAATGGCCATCAGCCATTTATAAGATGAATTCATTCAAACAAACCCAACAAATAATGGAGTCCGTAATCTTGAATTGCATTTCTTCTTGATATTGATTGGTTGAATTCCAAAAGAAAAAGTGCCTCTCATATTTTTTGTTTATCAAGGCTCCTCTTTTCATTCTAAATACATTTTTTGATACAGTGATCATGAAATAAACATTTGTGCTTAGACAACCTAGTATATTAATCAATGTAAACAAGTCTAAAAACTATTAGCACTCTGAATCTATTTACATCCATCAACCAAAGGAATCATTCATCATGGTTTGAAATTCATTCTAAGGTAAAGTGTTGAAATTACAAAATAATTAGAGTTTGTAATCACCTCTTGCTAATCAGGCTTCTCCTTTTGTTGCTAGGACTATTTTTAATACAACGACCATGAAATGAGCTTATGTGTCATTTGTGACAACTATATTCATTAAGAAGACAATGGCCATCAACCATTTATAAGATGAATTCATTCAAACTGAACTAATAATGGAGTCCGTCATCTTGAATTGCATTTCTTCTTGATATTGATTGGTTGAATTTCAAAAGAAAGAGTACCTCCCATCTTTTTTGTTTATCAAGGCTCCTCTTTTAGTTCCAAGCTCATTTTTTCATACAGTGATCATGACATAAACAATTGTGGATGGACAATGTAGAATATTAATCAATATATACAAGGGTAAAAACTATTAACACTCATAATCTATTTACATCCATCAACCAAAGGAATCATTCATCATGGTTTGCAATTCATTCTAAGGTAATGTGTTGAAATTCCAAAATAATTAGAGTTTCCACTCACCTCTTGCTAATTAGGCTTCTCTTTTGTTGCTAGGACTATTGTTCATGCAATGACCACGAAAAGATCTTAGGTGTCATTCGTGACAACAATATTTATTATGAAAACAATGCCCATCAACCATTTATAAGATGAATTCATTCAAACCGAACAAATAATGGATTCCGTAACCTTCAATTGCATTTCATCTTGATATTGATTGGTTGAATTCCAAAAGAAAGAGTACCTCCCATCTTTTTTCTTTATCGAGGCTCCGGTTTTAGTTCCAAGCTCATTTTTTCATACAGTGATCATGAAATAAACAATTATGGATAGACAACCTAGAATATTAATCAATATAAACAAGTCTAAAAACTATTAACACTCTGAATCTATTTACATCCATCAACCAAAGGAATCATTCATCATGGTTTGCAATTTCATTCTAAGGTAATGTGTTGAAATTCCAAAATAATTAGAGTTTCCAATCACCTCTTGCTAATTAGGCTTCTCTTTTGTTGCTAGGACTATTGTTCATGCAACGACCACGAAAAGATCTTATGTGTCATTCGTGACAACAATATTCATTATGAAAACAATGCCCATCAACCATTTATAAGATGAATTCATTCAAACCGAACAAATAATGGATTCCGTAATCTTGAATTGCATTTCATCTTGATATTGATTGGTTGTATTCCAAAAGAAAGAGTACCTCCCATCTTTTTTCTTTATCGAGGCTCCTCTTTTAGTTCCAAGCTCATTTTTTCATACAGTGATCATGAAATAAACAATTGTGGATAGACAACCTAGAATATTATTCAATATAAACAAGTCTAAAAACTATTAACACTCTGAATCTATTTACATCCAACAACCAAAGGAATCATTCATCATGGTTTGCAATTCATTCTAAGGTAATGTGTTGAAATTCCAAAATAATTAGAGTTTCCAATCACCTCTTGCTAATTAGGCTTCTCTTTTGTTGCTTGGACTATTGTTCATGCAACGACCACGAAAAGATCTTATGTGACATTCGTGACAACAATATTCATTATGAAAACAATGCCCATCAACCATTTATAAGATGAATTCATTCAAACCGAACAAATAATGGATTCCGTAATCTTGAATTGCATTTCATCTGGATATTGAATAGATAAATTCCAAAAGAAAGAGTACCTCCCATCTTTTTTCTTTATCGAGGCTACTCTTTTAGTTCCAATCTAGAATATTAATCAATATAAACAAGTCTTAAAACTATTAACACTCTGAATCTATTTACATCCATCAACCAAAGGAATCATTCATCATGGTTTGCAATTCATTCTAAGGTAATGTGTTGAAATTCCAAAATAATTAGAGTTTCCACTCACCTCTTGCTAATTAGGCTTCTCTTTTGTTGCTAGGACTATTGTTCATGCAATGACCACGAAAAGATCTTAGGTGTCATTCGTGACAACAATATTTATTATGAAAACAATGCCCATCAACCATTTATAAGATGAATTCATTCAAACCGAACAAATAATGGATTTCGTAACCTTGAATTGCATTTCATCTTGATATTGATTGGTTGAATTCCAAAAGAAAGAGTACCTCCCATCTTTTTTCTTTATCGAGGCTACTCTTTTAGTTCCAATCTAGAATATTAATCAATATAAACAAGTCTTAAAACTATTAACACTCTGAATCTATTTACATCCATCAACCAAAGGAATCATTCATCATGGTTTGCAATTCATTCTAAGGTAATGTGTTGAAATTCCAAAATAATTACAGTTTCCAATCACCTCTTGCTAATTAGGGTTCTCTTTTTGTTGCTAGGACTATTTTTTCATGCAACGGCCATGAAATGATCATATGTGTCATTCGTGACAACTATATTCATACTGAAAACAATGGCCATCAGCCATTTATAAGATGAATTCATTCAAACCCAACAAATAATGGAGTCCGTAATCTTGAATTGCATTTCTTCTTGATATTGATTGGTTGAATTCCAAAAGAAAAAGTGCCTCTCATATTTTTTGTTTATCAAGGCTCCTCTTTTCATTCTAAATACATTTTTTGATACAGTGATCATGAAATAAACATTTGTGCTTAGACAACCTAGTATATTAATCAATGTAAACAAGTCTAAAAACTTATTAGCACTCTGAATCTATTTACATCCATCAACCAAAGGAATCATTCATCATGGTTTGAAATTCATTCTAAGGTAAAGTGTTGAAATTACAAAATAATTAGAGTTTGTAATCACCTCTTTGCTAATCAGGCTTCTCTTTTTTGTTGCTAGGACTATTTTTCATACAACGACCATGAAATGAGCTTATGTGTGTCATTTGTGACAACTATATTCATTAAGAAGACAATGGCCATCAACCATTTATATGATGAATTCATTCAAACTGAACTAATAATGGAGTCCGTCATCTTGAATTGCATTTCTTCTTGATATTGATTGGTTGAATTCCAAAAGAAAGAGTACCTCCCATCTTTTTTGTTTATCAAGGCTCCTCTTTTAGTTCCAAGCTCATTTTTTCATACAGTGATCATGACATAAACAATTGTGGATGGACAATGTAGAATATTAATCAATATATATACAAGGGTAAAAAAACTATTAACACTCATAATCTATTTACATCCATCAACCAAAGGAATCATTCATCATGGTTTGCAATTCATTCTAAGGTAATGTGTTGAAATTCCAAAATAATTAGAGTTTCCACTCACCTCTTGCTAATTAGGCTTCTCTTTTGTTGCTAGGACTATTGTTCATGCAATGACCACGAAAAGATCTTAGGTGTCATTCGTGACAAACAATATTTATTATGAAAAACAATGCCCATCAACCATTTATAAGATGAATTCATTCAAACCGAACAAATAATGGATTCCGTAACCTTGAATTGCATTTCATCTTGATATTGATTGGTTGAATTCCAAAAGAAAGAGTACCTCCCATCTTTTTTCTTTATCGAGGCCCCGATTTTAGTTCCAAGCTCATTTTTTCATACAGTGATCATGAAATAAACAATTATGGATAGACAACCTAGAATATTAATCAATATAAACAAGTCTAAAAACTATTAACACTCTGAATCTATTTACATCCATCAACCAAAGGAATCATTCATCATGGTTTGCAATTCATTCTAAGGTAATGTGTTGAAATTCCAAAATAATTAGAGTTTCCAATCACCTCTTGCTAATTAGGCTTCTCTTTTGTTGCTAGGACTATTGTTCATGCAATGACCACGAAAAGATCTTATGTGTCATTCGTGACAACAATATTCATTATGAAAACAATGCCCATCAACCATTTATAAGATGAATTCATTCAAACCGAACAAATAATGGATTCCGTAATCTTGAATTGCATTTCATCTTGATATTGATTGGTTGTATTCCAAAAGAAAGAGTACCTCCCATCTTTTTTCTTTATCGAGGCTCCTCTTTTAGTTCCAAGCTCATTTTTTCATACAGTGATCATGAAATAAACAATTGTGGATAGACAACCTAGAATATTATTCAATATAAACAAGTCTAAAAACTATTAACACTCTGAATCTATTTACATCCATCAACCAAAGGAATCATTCATCATGGTTTGCAATTCATTCTAAGGTAATGTGTTGAAATTCCAAAATAATTAGAGTTTCCAATCACCTCTTGCTAATTAGGCTTCTCTTTTTGTTGCTACGACTATTTTTCATGCAACGACCACAAAAAGATCTTATGTGTCATTCGTAACAACAATATTCATTATGAAAAAAATGCCCATCAACCATTTATAAGATGAAGTCATTCAAACCGAACAAATAATGGATTCCGTAATCTTGAATTGCATTTCATCTTGATATTGATTGGTTGTATTCCAAATGAAAGAGTACCTCCCATCTTTTTTGTTTATCGATGCTCCTCTTTTAGTTCCAAGCTCATTTTTTCATACAGTGATCATGAAATAAACAATTGTGGATAGACAATCTAGAATATTAATCAATATAAACAAGTCTTAAAACTATTAACACTCTGAATCTATTTACATCCATCAACCAAAGGAATCATTCATCATGGTTTGCAATTCATTCTAATGTAATGTGTTGAAATTCAAAAATAATTACAGTTTCCAATCACCTCTTGCTAATTAGGCATCTCTTTTTGTTGGTAGGACTATTTTTTCATGCAACAGCCATGAAATGATCATATGTGTCATTCGTGACAACTATATTCATAGTGAAAACAATGTCTATCAGCCATTTATAAGATGAATTCATTCAAACCCAACAAATAATGGACTCCGCAATCTTGAATTGCATTTCTTCTTGATATTGATTGGTGGAATTCCAAAAGAAAGAGTACCTCTCATATTTTTTGTTTATCAAGGCTCCTCTTGTCATTCTAAATACATTTTTTGATACAGTGATCATGAAATAAACATTTGTGCATAGACAACCTAGTATATTAATCAATGTAAACAAGTGTAAAAACTATTAGCACTCTGAATCTATTTACATCCATCAACCAAAGGACTCATTCATCATGGTTTGCAATTCATTCTCTAGTAAAGTGTTGAAATTCTAAAATAATTAGAGTTTCCAATCACCTCATGCTAATTAGGATTCTCTTTTTGTTGCTACGACTATTTTTCATGCAACGACCATGAAATGATATTCTGTTTCATTCGTAACAACTATATTCATTGCGAAAGCAATGCCCATCAACCATTTATAAGAGGAATTCATTTAAACCAAACAAATAATGAAGTCCTTGATATTCAATTGTTTTCTTTTTTATGTTGATTGGTTGAATTCCAAAATATAGAGTACCTCCCATCTTTTTTCTTTATCAAGGCTCCTGTTTTAGTTCCAAGCACGATTTTTGGTATAGTGATCATGAAATAAACAATTGTGGATAGACATCCTAGTATATTAATCAATATAAACAAGTCTAAAAACTATTAACACTCTGAATCTATTTACATCCATCAACCAAAGGAATCATTCATCATGGTTTGCAATTCATTCTAATGTAATGTGTTGAAATTCCAAAATAATTAGAGTTTCCAATCACCTCTTGCTAATTAGGCTTCTTTTTGTTGCTAGGACTATTGTTGATGCAACGACCACGAAAAGATCTTATGTGCCATTCGTGACAACAATATTCATTATGAAAACAATGCCCATCAACCATTTATCAGATCAATTCATTCAAACCGAACAAATAATGGATTCCGTAATCTTGAATTGCATTTCATCTTGGTATTGATTGGTTGAATTCCAAAAGAAAGAGTACCTCCCATCTTTTTTCTTTATCGAGGCTCCTCTTTTAGTTCCAAGCTCATTTTTTCATACAGTGATCATGAAATAAACAATTGTGGATAGATAACCTAGAATATTATTCAATATAAACAAGTCTAAAAATATATTAACACTATGAATCTATTTACATCCATCAACCAAAGGAATCATTCATCATGGTTTGCAATTCATTCTAAGGTAATGTGTTGAAATTCCAAAATAATTAGAGTTTCCAATGACCTCTTGCTAATTAGGCTTCTCTTTTTGTTGCTACGACTATTTTTCATTCAACGACCATGAAATGACCTTATCTGTCATTCGTGACAACTATATTCATAGTGAAAACAATGCCCATCAACCATTTATAAGATCAATTCATTCAAACCGAACAAATAATGGATTCCGTAATCTTGAATTGCATTTCATCTTGATATTGATTGGTTGAATTCCAAAACAAAGAGTACCTCCCATCTTTTTTGTTTATCGCGGCTCCTCTTTTAGATCCAAGCTCATTTTTTCATACAATGATCATGAAATAAACAATTTTGGATAGACAACCTAGAATATTAATCAATATAAACAAGTCTAAAGACTATTAAGACTCCGAATCTATTTACATCCATCAACCAAAGGAATCATTCATCATGGTTTGCAATTCATTCTAATGTAATGTGCTGAAATTTCAAAATAATTATAGTTTCCAATCACCTCTTGCTAATTAGGCCTCTCTTTTTGTTGCTAGGACTATTTTTTCATGAAAACGACCATGAAATGATCATAGTGTGTCATTCGTGACAACTATATTCATAGTGAAAACAATGCCCATCAGCCATTTATAAGATGAATTCATTGAAACCCAACATATAATGGAGTCCCTAATCTTGAATTGCATTTCATCTTGATATTGATTGGTTGAACTCCAAAAGAAAGTGTACCTCTCATATTTTTTGTTTTTCAAGGCTCCACTATTAATTCCAAATACATTTTTTGATACAGTGATCATGAAATAAGCATTTGTCGGATACAAAACCTAGTATATTAATCAAATATAAACAACTCTAAAAACTATTAACACTCTGAATCTATTTACATCCATCAACCAATGGAATCATTCATCATGGTTTGCAATTCATTCTAACGTAATGTGTTGAAATTCCAAAATAATTAGAGTTTCCAATCACCTCTTGCTAATAAGGTTTCTCTTTTGTTGCTAGGACTATTGTTCATGCAACGACCATGAAAAGATCTTATGTGTCATTCGTGACAAACAATATTCATTATGAAAACAATGCCCATCAACCATTATATAGAATTGAATTCATTCAAACCGAACAAATAATGGGATTCCGTAATCTTGAATTGCATTTCATCTTGATATTGATTGGTTGAATTCCAAAAGAAAAGAGTACCTCCCATCTTTTTTCTTTATCGAGGCTCCTCTTTTAGTTCCAAGCTCATTTTTTTTCATACAGTGATCATGAAATTAAACAATTGTGGATAGAAACCCTAGAATATTATTCAATATAAACAAGTCTAAAAAACTATTTAACACTCTGAATCTATTTACATCCATCAACCCAAAGGAATCATTCATCATGGTTTGCAATTCATTCTAAGGTAATGTGTTGAAATTCCAAAATAATTAGAGTTTCCAATCACCTCTTGCTAATTAGGCTTCTCTTTTTGTTGCTAGGACTATTTTTCATTCAACGACCATGAAATAATCATATGTGTCATTCGTCACAACTATATTCATAGTGAAAACAATGCCCATCAGCCATTTATAAGATGAATTCATTCAAACCCAACAAATAATGGAATCCCTAATCTTGAATTGCATTTCTTCTTGATATTGATTGGTTGAATTCCAAAAGAAAGAGTACCTCTCATATTATTTGTTTTTCAAGGCTCCTCTATTAATTCCAAATATTTTTTTTTCGATACAGTAATCATGAAATAAGCATTTGTCGATACACAACCTAGTATATTAATCAACATAAACAAGTCTAAAAACTATTAACACTCTTAATCTACTTACATCCATCAACCAATGGAATCATTCATTATGGTTTGCAACTCGTTCTAATGTAATGTGTTGAAATTCCAAAATAATTAGAGTTTCTAATCACCTCTTGCTAATTATGTTTCTCTTTTGTTGCTAGGACTATTGTTCATTCATGCAACGACCACCATGAAAATGACCTTATCTGTCATTCGTGACACAACTATATTCATTATGAAAACAATGCCATCAACCATTTATAAGATCAAATTCATTCAAACCGAACAAATAATGGATTCTGTAATCTTGAATTGCATTTCATCTTGGATTGGTTGAATTCCAAAAGAAAGAGTACCTCCCATCTTTTTTTTATCGAGGCTCCTCTTTTAGTTCCAAGCTCATTTTTTCATAAAATCAAACATCAAC
>JBAPLH010001527.1:0-13298 GCA_037897445.1 Ceriops zippeliana
GATACAAGGGTTAATTTGATGACTACTGTATCATAATAGTGTTGTACATGTGTAACCAAAAGATGATCTTTTGCTAACAATGAAATGATTGGGGAAGGGACCCTTTAATTTTGGATTTCAACCAATGAAAATCAATAAGAAAATACAAATCACGATCAAGAGGACTGCATACCATTTTATTGTTGGAATTGATTAAATTCATGGTCCTAAAATAGTTCATGGACTTTGTTATTTACAATGAACATAATTCGTTAAGAATGACACAAAAGATAGTATCATGGTCATTTAAATGAAAAAATAATCTTTGAACAAAAGGATCGCGTAATTAGCTCAAGCAATTGAAAGTCTTGTTAATTAGGAATTATAACATTTAACATTAGTATGAAATACAAACCATGACAAGAATTCAATGACTTCTTCGCGGTTGATTATATTAAAAACATTTAAGTTTTATTTTGGTGTAGACTTGTTTGTTTTAAATTCATAATACGAGTATAGTTTAGAATACAAGTGTTTAATTTGATTGATTCTACTGTATCAAAAAGTGTGTTTTGTAACCAAAATAATGATCCTTGCTAACCAGAAATGATGGGAGGGACACTTTATTTTGGAATTTCAACCAATTAAATATCAATAAGAAATACAAATCACGATTCAAGGTAACTCCATTGTTTGTTGGTAATTGATTAAATTCATGGTGTCTAAATAGTTCATGGACTTTGTTTTTACAATGAATATATTCGTTAAGAAAGACAAACGAAAAGATACTTTCATTTATCATGGTCTTTTAATGAAAAATAATCTTTTGAAACAAAAGGATCAGGCGTAATTAGCGTTCAAGCAGGAATTGAAAGTCTTACATTATTTAGGAATTATAACATTTAACATTAGTATGAAAATGCAAACCATGATCAATGACTTCTTTGGTTGATGGATGTAAACACATTTAGAGTTTTTATTTTGGTGTAGGACTTGTTTGGTTTTAATTCATATACTTAGGTAGTTTAGATACAAGTGTTTAATTTCATGATTTACTGTATCAAAAAGTGTGTTTGTAACCAAAAGATGATCCTTGCTAACCAGAAATGATGGGAGGGACACTTTATTTTGGATTTCAACCAATGAATATCAATAAGAAATACAAATCACGATCAAGGACTCCATTGTTTGTTGGAATTTGATTAAATTCATGGTCTAAAATAGTTCATGGACTTTGTTTTTACAATGAATATATTCGTTAAGGAAGTGACACAAAAGATAGTATCATGGTCTTTTTTAATGAAAAATAATCTTTTGAACAAAAGGATCGGCGTAATTAGCTTCAAGCGAATTGAACAGTCTTGAAATTTTATTTAGGAATTATAACATTTAACATTAGTATGAAATACACAAACCATGATCAATGACTTCTTGGTTGATGGTAAGTAAACACATTTAGAGTTTTATTTTGGTGTAGACTTGTTTGTTTT
Source organism: Ceriops zippeliana (assembly GCA_037897445.1). Classification (NCBI taxonomy): domain Eukaryota; kingdom Viridiplantae; phylum Streptophyta; class Magnoliopsida; order Malpighiales; family Rhizophoraceae; genus Ceriops; species Ceriops zippeliana. Next base: position 1,470 of record JBAPLH010001527.1, read on the forward strand.
AATTCATATATAGGTAGTTTACGATACAAGGGTTAATTTGATGATTACTGTATCAAAAAGTGTGTTTGTAACCAAAAGATGAATCCTTGGTAACCAGAAATGATGGGGAGGGACACTTTATTTTGGATTCAACCAATGAATATCAATAAGAAATACAAATCACGATCAAGGACTCCATTGTTTGTTGGAATTGATTAAATTCATGGTTTAAATGGTTCATGGACTTTGTTTTTTACAATGAATATATTCGTTTAAGAATGACACAAAAGATAGTATCATGGTCTTTTAATGAAAAAAAATAATCTTTGAACAAAACGGATAATCTTTGGCGTATTAGCTTCAAGTCGAATTGAAATGTCTTTATTATTTAGGAATTATAACATTTTAAACATTAGTATGAAAATACAAACCATGATCAATGACTTCTTTGGTTGATGGAAGTAAACACAATTTAGAGTTTTATTTTTGTGTGTAGACTTGTTTGTTTTAATTCATATAGTTTAGGTAGTTTAGATACAAGTGTTAATTTGATGATTACTGTATCAAAAAGTGTGTTTGTAACCAAAAAGATGATCCTTGCTAACCACAGAAATGATGGGAGGGACACTTTATTTTGGATTTCAACCAATTGAATATCAATAAGAAATACAAATCACGATCAAGGACTCCACATTTTTTGTTGGAATTGATTAAATTCATGGGTTTAAATGGTTCATGGACTTTGTTTTTACAATGAATATATTCGTTAAAGAAAGACACAAAAGATAGTTTCTTGGTCATTAAATGAAAAATAATCTTTGGAACAAAAAGGATCGGCGGGCGCATTTTAACTTCAAGGGAATTAAAAGTATTATTATTTAGGAATTATAACATTTAGCAATTAGTATCAAATGCAAACCATGATCAATGACTTCTTTGGTTGATGGTAAACACATTTAGAGTTTTATTGGGGGTGTAGACTTGTTTGTTTTAATTCATATACTAAGTAGTTTACGATACAAGTGTTAATTTTCATGATTACTGTATCAAAAAGTGTGTTTGTAACTAAAAGATGATCCTTGCTAACCAGAAATGATGGAGGGACACTTTATTTTTGGAAATTCAACCAATTAATATCAATAAGAGAAATACAAAATCACGATCAAGGACTCCATTTGTTTGTTGGAATTGATTAAATTCATGGTCTAAATGGTTCATGGACTTTGTTTTTACATGATGACACATATTCGTTAAGAGAATGACACAAAAGATAGTATCATGGTCTTTTCTTTTAATGAAAAATAATCTTTTGAACAAAAGGATCGGTGGTAATTAGCTTCAAGCAAATTGAAAGTCTTATTATTTAGGAATTATAACATTTAACATTAGTATGAAATACAAACCATGATCAATGACTTCTCTTTGGTTGATGGATGTAAACACATTTAGAGTTTTATTTTGGTGTAGACTTGTTTGTTTTAATTCATATACCTAGGTAGTTTAGATACAAGGTGTAAATTTGATGATTACTGTATCAAAAAGTGTGTTTGTAACCAAAAGATGATCCTTGCTAACCAGAAAAAATGATGGGAGGGACACTTTATTTTGGATTTCAACCAATTAAATATCAATAAGAAATACAAATCACGATCAAGGACTCCATTTTTTGTTGGAATTGATTAAATTTCATGGTCTAAATGGTTCATGGACTTTTTTTTTACAATGAATCATATTCGTTAAGAAAGACACACAAAAGATAGTATCATGGTCTTTTAATGAAAAATAATCTTTTGAACAAAAGGATCGGCGTAATTAGCTTCAAGCGAATTGAAAGTTTTGTTATTTAGGAATTATAACATCTAACATTAGTATGATATACAAACCATGAACAATGACTTCTTTGGTTGATGGAAGTAAAACACATTTAGAGTTTTATTTTGGTGTAGACTTGTTTGTTTTAATTCATATACGAGGTAGTTTAGATACAAGGGTTAATTTGATGATTACTGTATCAAAAAGTGTGTTTGTAACCAAAAGATGATCCTTGGTAACCAGAAATGATGGGAGGGACACTTTATTTTGGATTTCAACCAATGAATATCAATAAGAAATACAAATCACGATCAAGGACTCCATTGTTTGTTGGAATTGATTAAATTCATGGTCTAAATGGTTCATGGACTTTGTTTTTACAATGAATATATTTGTTAAGAATGACACAAAAGATAGTATCATGGTCTTTTAATGTAAAATAATCTTTTGAACAAAAGGATCGGCGTAATTAGCTTCAAGCGAATTGAAAGTCTTGTTATTTAGGAATTATAACATTTAACATTAGTATGAAATACAAACCATGATCAATGACTTCGTTGGTTGATGGAAGTAAACACATTTAGAGTTTTATGGTGGTGTAGACTTGTTTGTTTTAATTCATACACCAGATAGTTTAGATACAAGGGGTTAATTTTGACGATTACTCTATCAAAAAGTGTGTTTGTAAGCAAAAGATGATCCTTGCTAACCAGAAATGATGGGGAGGGACACTTTACTTTAGAATTCAACCAATTAATATCAATAAGAAATACAAATCATGATCAAGGACTCCATTGTTTGTTGGACTTGATTAAATTCATGGTTTAAATAGTTCATGGACTTCGTTTTCCCAAGAATATATTCGTTAAGAAGAATGCAAAAGATAGTTTCTTGGTCATTAAATGAAAAATAATCTTTGGATCAAAAGGATGGGCGCATTTAACTTCAGGGGAATTAAATGTCTTATTATTTAGGAATTATAACTTTTAGCATTAGTATCAAATGCAAACCACGATCAATGACTTCTTTGGTTGATGGGAACACATTTAGAGTTTTAATTGGGGTGTAGACTTGTTTTATTTTAATTCATAATACTAAGTAGTTTAACGACAAGTGTTAATTTCATGATTACTATATCAAAAAAGTGTGTTTGTAACAAAAAGATGATCCTTGCTAACCAGAAATGATGGCAGGGACACTTTATATTTTTAGAATTCAACCAATTAATATCGATGAGAAATACAAATCATGATCAAGGACTCCATTGTTTGTTGGAATTGATTAAATTCATGGTTTAAATAGTTTCATGGACTTTCGTTTTTACACGAGAATATATTCGTTAAGAAGAATGCAAAAGATTGTTTCTTGGTCATTTAAATGAAAAATAATCTTTGGATCAAAAGGATGGGCGCATTTAACTTCAGCGGAATTAAAAATGTCTTATTATTTAGGAATTATAACTTTTTAGCATTAGTATCAAATGGAAACCATGATCAATGACTTCTTTGGTTGATGGATGTAAACACATTTAGAGTTTAATTTGGGGTGTAGACTTGTTTGTTTTAATTCATATACTAAGTAGTTTAACTACAAGTGTTAATTTCATCATCATTACTGTATCAAAAAGTGTGTTTGTAACTAAAAGATGATCCTTGCTAACCAGAAAATGATGGGAGGGACACTTTTATTTTTGGAATTCAACCAATTAATATCAATAAGAAATACAAATCACGATCAAGGACTCCATTGTTTGTTGGGAATTGATTTAAATTCATGGTCTAAATGGTTCATGGACTTTGTTTTTACAATGAACATATTCGTTAAGAATGAAACAAAAGATAGTATCATGGTCTTTTAATGAAAAATAATCTTTTGAACAAAAGGATCAGCGTAATTAGTTTCAAGCAAATTGAAAGTCTTATTATTTACGAATTATAACATTTAGCATTAGTATCAAATGCAAACCATGATCAATGACTTCTTTGGTTGATGTAAGTAAACACATTTAGAGTTTTATTTTGGTGTAGACTTGTTTCTTTTAATTCATATACAATAGGTAGTTTAGATACAAGGGTTAATTTGATGATTACTGTATCAAAAAGTGTGTGTTTGTAACCAAAAAGATGATCCTTGCTAAAACAGAAATGATGGGAGGGACACTTTTATTTGGATTTCAACCAATTGAATATCAATAAGAAATACAAATCACGATCAAGGACTCCATTGTTTGTTGGAATTGATTAAATTCATGGTTTTTAAATAGTTCATGGACTTTGTTTTCACAATGAATATATTCGTTAAGAAGCATGCAAAAGATAGTTTCTTTCTTGGTCATTAAATGAAAAATAATCTTTGGAACAAAAGGAAGGGCGCATTTAACTTCAGGGGAATTAAATGTCATATTATTTAGGAATTATAACATTTAGCATTAGTATCAAATGCAAACCATGATCAATGACTTCTTTGGTTGAATGTAAACACATTTAGAGAGTTTAAATTGGGGTGTAGACTTGTTTGTTTTAATTCATAAACCAAGTAGTTTAACTATAAGTGTTAATTTCATGATTACTGTATCAAAAAGATGTTTGTAACTAAAAGATGATCCTTGCTAACCAGAAATGATGGGAGGGACACTTTATTTTGGAATTCAACCAATTAATATCAATCAGAAATACGAAATCAAGATCAAGGACTCCATTGTTTGTTGGAATTGATTAAATTCATGGTCTAAATGGGGTCATGGACTTTGTTTTTACAATGAACATATTCGTTAAGAATGACACAAAAGAGATAGTATCATGGTCTTTTTTTAATGAAAAATAATCTTTTGAACAAAAGGATCAGGGTAATTAGCTTCAAGCAAATTTCAAAAGTCTTATTATTTAGGAATTATAACATTTAACATTAGTATGAAATACAAACCATGATCAATGACTTTCTTCGGTTGATGTATGTAAACACATTTAGAGTTTTTATTTTGGTGTAGACTGTTTTCTTTTAATTCATATATATACGAGGTAGTTTTAGATACAAGGGTTTAATTTGATGACTACTGTATCAAAAAGTGTGTTTGTAACCAAAAGATGATCCTTGCTAAACAGAAATGATGGGAGGGACACTTTATGTTGGATTTCAACCAATGAATATCAAATAAGAAATACAAATCACGATCAAGGACTCCATTGTTTGTGGGAATGGATTAAATTCATGGTTTAAATAGTTCATGGACTTCGTTTTTCATAAGAATATATTCTTTAAGAAATCATGCAAATGATAGTTTCTTGGTCATTAAATGAAAAATAATCTTTGGAACAAAAGGAAGGGCGCATTTAACTTCAGGGGGAATTAAATGTCTTATTATTTAGGAATTATAACATTTAGCATTAGTATCAAATGCAAACCATGATCAATGACTTCTTTGGTTGATGGGAACACATTTAGAGTTTTAAATGGGGTGTAGACTTGTTTGTTTTTAATTCATAAACTAAGTGGTTTAACTACAAGTGTTAATTTCATGATTACTGTATCAAAAAGTGTGTTTGTAACTAAAAGATGATCCTTGCTAAACCAGAAATGATGGGAGGGACACTTTATTTTGGAATTCAAACCAATTAATATCAACAAGAAATAGAAATCACGATCAAGGACTCCATTGTTTGTTGGAATTGATTAAATTCATGGTTTTAAATGGTTCATGGACTTTGTTTTTACAATGAACATATATTCGTTAAGAATGACACAAAAGATAGTATCATGGTCTTTTAATGAAAAATAATCTTTTGAACAAAAGGATCAAGGTAATTAGTTTCAAGCAAATTGAAAGTCTTTACTATTTAGGAATTATAACATTTTAACATTAGTATGAAATACAAACCATGATCAATGACTTCTTCGATTGATGTATGTAAACACATTTAGAGTTTTATTTTGGTGTAGACTTGTTTGTTTTAATTCATATACCAGGTAGTTTAGATACAAGGGTTAATTTGATGATTACTGTATCAAAAAGTGTGTTGTAACCAAAAGATGATCCGTGGTAACAAGAAATGATGGGAGGGACACACTTTATTTTGGATTTCAAACCAATGAATATCAATAAGAAATACAAATCACGATCAAGGACTCCATTTTTTGTTGGAATTGATTAAATTCATGGTCTAAATGGTTCATGGACTTTGTTTTTACAATGAACATATTCGTTAAGAATGACACAAAAGATAGTATCATGGTCTTTTAAAGAAAAATAATCTTTTGAACAAAAGGATCGGCGTAATTAGCTTCAAGCGAATTGAAAGTTTTGTTATTTAGGAATTATAACATCTAACATTAGTATGATATACAAACCATGAACAATGACTTCTTTGGTTGATGGAAGTAAACACATTTAGAGTTTTATTTTGGTGTAGACTTGTTTGTTTTAATTCATATACGAGGTAGTTTAGATACAAGGGTTAATTTGATGATTACTGTATCAAAAAGTGTGTTTGTAACCAAAAGAAGATCCTTGCTAACCAGAAATGATGGGAGGGACACTTTATTTTGGATTTTAACCAATGAATATCAATAAGAAATACAAATCACGATCAAGGACTCCATTGTTTGTTGGAATTGATTAAATTCATGGTTTAAATAGTTCATGGGACTTCGTTTTTCATAAGAAATATATTCGCTAAAAAAGCATGCAAAAGATAGTTTCTTGGTCATTAAATGAAAAAATAATCTTTGGAACAAAAGGATGGGCGCATTTAACTTCAGGGGAATTAAATGTCTTATTATTTAGGAATCATAACATTTAGCATTAGTATCAAATGCAAACCATGATCAATGACTTCTTTGTTTGATGGAACACATTTAGAGTCTAATTGGGGTGTAGACTTGTTTGTTTTAATTCATAAACTAAGTAGCTTAACTACAAGTGTTAATTTCATGATTACTGTATCAAAAAAGAGTGTTTGAAACTAAAAGATGATCCTTGCTAACCAGAAATGATGGGAGGGACACTTTATTTTGGAATTCAACCAATTAAATATCAATCAGAAATACGAATCAAGATCAAGGACTCCATTGTTTGTTGGAATTGATTAAATTCATGGTCTAAATAGGTCATGGACTTTGTTTTTACAATGAACATATTCCTTAAGAATGACACAAAAGATAGTATCATGGTCTTTTTTTAATGAAAAATAATCTTTTGAACAAAAGGATCAGGGTAGTTAGCTTCAAGCAAATTCAAAGTCTTATTATTTAGGAATTATAACATTTAACATTAGTATGAAATACAAACCATGATCAATGACTTCTTCGGTTGATGTATGTAAACACATTTAGAGTTTTATTTTGGTGTAGACTTGTTTGTTTTAATTCATATACGAGGTAGTTTAGATACAAGGGTTAATTTGACGATTACTCTATCAAAAAGTGTGTTTGTAACCAAAAGATGATCCTTGCTAACCAAAAATGATGGGAGGGACACTTTATTTTGGATTTCAACCAATTAATATCAACAAGAAATAGAAATCACGATCAAAGACTCCATTGTTTGTTGGAATTGATTAAATTCATGGTCTAAATGGTTCATGGACTTTGTTTTTACAATGAACATATTCGTTAAGAATGACAAAAGATAGTATCATGGTCTTTTAAAGAAAAATAATCTTTTGAACAAAAGGATCGGCGTAATTAGCTTCAAGCGAATTGAAAGTTTTGTTATTTAGGAATTATAACATCTAACATTAGTATGATATACAAACCATGAACAATGACTTCTTTGGTTTATGGAAGTAAACACATTTAGAGTTTTATTTTGGTGTAGACTTGTTTGTTTTAATTCATATACGAGGTTGTTTAGATACAAGGGTTAATTTGATGATTACTGTATCAAAAAGTGTGTTTGTAACCAAAAGAAGATCCTTGCTAACCAGAAATGATGGGAGGGACACTTTATTTTGGATTTCAACCAATGAATATCAATAAGAAATACAAATCACGATCAAGGAGGACTCCATTGTTTTGTTGGAATTGATTAAATTCATGGTTTAAATAGTTCATGGACTTCGTTTTCATAAGAATATATTCGCTAAAAAGCATGCAAAAGATAGTTTCTTGGTCATTAAATGAAAAATAATCTTTGGAACAAAAGGATGGGCGCATTTAACTTCAGGGGAATTAAATGTCTTATTATTTAGGAATCATAACATTTAGCATTAGTATCAAATGCAAACCATGATCAATGACTTCTTTTGGTTGATGGGTAAACACATTTAGAGTCTAATATTGGGGTGTAGACTTGTTTGTTTTAATTCATAAACTAAGTAGCTTAACTACAAGTGTTAATTTCATGATTACTGTATCAAAAAAAGAGTGTTTGAAACTAAAAGATGATCCTTGCTAACCAGAAATGATGGAGGGGACACTTTATTTTGGAATTCAACCAAATTAATATCAATCAGAAATACGAAATCAAGATCAAGGACTCAACTCCATTGTTTGTTGGAATTGATTAAATTCATGGTCTAAATGGGTCATGGACTTTGTTTTTACAATGAACATATTCGTTAAGAAATGACACAAAAGATATTAATCATGGTCTTTTTTTAATGAAAAATAATCTTTTTTGAACAAAAGGATCAGGGTAGGTTAGCTTCAAGCAAATTCAAAGTCTTATTATTTAGGAATTATAACATTTAACATTAGTATGAAATACAAACCATGATCAATGACTTCTTCGGTTGATGTATGTAAACACATTTAGAGTTTTATTTTGGTGTAGACTTGTTTGTTTTAATTCATATACGAGGTAGTTTAGATACAAGGGTTTAATTTGACGATTACTCTATCAAAAAAGTGTGTTTGTAACCAAAAGATGATCCTTGCTAACCAAAAATGATGGGAGGGACACTTTATTTTGGATTTCAACCAATGAATATCAATAAGAAATACAAATCACGATCAAGGGCTCCATTGTTTGTTGGAATTGATTAAATTCATGGTCTAAATGGTTCATGGACTTTGTTTTTACAATGAATATATTCGTTAAGAATGACACAAAAGATAGTATCATGGTTATCATGGTCTTTTAAAGAAAAATAATCTTTTGAACAAAAGGATCGGCGTAATTAGCTTCAAGCGAATTGAAAGTTTTGTTATTTAGGAATTAAAAACATCTAACATTAGTATGATATACAAACCATGAACAATGACTTCTTTGGTTGATGTATGTAAACACATTTAGAGTTTTATTTTGGTGTAGACTTGCTTGTTTTAATTCATATATACGTAGGGTAGTTTAGATACAAGGGTTAATTTGATGATTACTGTATCAAAAAAGTGTGTTTGTAACCAAAAGATGATCCTTGGTAACCAGAAATGATGGGAGGGACACTTTATTTTGGGGATTTCAACCAATGAATATCAATAAGAAATACAAACAAATCACGATCAAGGACTCCATTGTTTGTTTGGAATTGATTAAATTCATGGTCTAAATGGTTCATGGACTTTGTTTTTACAATGAATATATTTGTTAAGAATGACACAAAAGATAGTATCATGGTCTTTTAATGTAAAATAATCTTTTGAACAAAAGGATCGGCGTAATTAGCTTCAAGCGAATTGAAAGTCTTGTTATTTAGGAATTATAACATTTAACATTAGTATGAAATACAAACCATGATCAATGACTTCGTTGGTTGATGGAAGTAAACACATTTAGAGTTTTATGGTGGTGTAGACTTGTTTGTTTTAATTCATATACCAGGTAGTTTAGATACAAGGGTTAATTTGATGATTACTGTATCAAAAAGTGTGTTTGTAACCAAAAGATGATCCGTGGTAACCAGAAATGATGGGAGGGACACTTTATTTTGGATTTCAACCAATGAATATCAATAAGAAATACAAATCACGATCAAGGACTCCATTTTTTGTTGGAATTGATTAAATTCATGGTCTAAATGGTTCATGGACTTTGTTTTTACAATGAACATATTCGTTAAGAATGACACAAAAGATAGTATCATGGTCTTTTAAATAAAAATAATCTTTTGAACAAAAGGATCGGCGTAATTAGCTTCAAGCGAATTGAAAGTTTTGTTATTTAGGAATTATAACATCTAACATTAGTATGATATACAAACCATGAACAATGACTTCTTTGGTTGATGGAAGTAAACACATTTAGAGTTTTATTTTGGTGTAGACTTGTTTGTTTTAATTCATATACGAGGTAGTTTAGATACAAGGGTTAATTTGATGATTACTGTATCAAAAAGTGTGTTTGTAACCAAAAGATGATCCTTGGTAACCAGAAATGATGGGAGGGACACTTTATTTTGGATTTCAACCAATGAATATCAATAAGAGAAATACAAAATCACGATCAAGGACTTCATTGTTTGTTGGAGTTGGATTAAATTCATGGTTTAAAATAGTTCATGGACTTCGTTTTCATAAGAATATATTCGTGGTAAAAAGCATGCAAAAGATAGTTTCTTGGTCATTAAATGAAAAATAATCTTTGGAAACAAAAGGATGGGCACATTTAACTTCAGGGGAATTAAATGTCTTTTTTATTTAGGAATATAACATTTAGCATTAGTATCAAATGCAAACCATGATCAATGACCTTCTTTGGTTGATGGAACACATTTTTAGAGTCTTATTGGGGTGTAGACTTGTTTGTTTTTAATTCATAAACTAAGTAGCTTAACTACAAGTGTTAATTTCAGGATTACTGTATCAAAAAAAGAGTGTTTGAAACTAAAAAGATGATCCTTGCTAACCAGAAAATGATGGGAGGGACACTTTATTTTGGAATTCAACCAATTAATATCAATCAGAAATACGAATCAAGAATCAAGATCAAGGACTCCATTGTTTGTTGGGAATTGATTAAATTCATGGTCTTAAATGGGTTCATGGACTTTGTTTTTACAATGAAATATATTCGTTAAGAAATGAGACACAAAAGATAGTTATCATGGTCTTTTTTTAATGAAAAATAATCTTTTGAACAAAAGGATCAGGTAGTTAGTTAGCTTCAAGCAAATTCAAAAGTCTTATTATTTAGGAATTATAAAACATTTAACATTAGTATGAAATACAAACCATGATCAATGACTTCTTTGGTTGATGTATGTAAACACATTTTAGAGTTTTATTTTGGTGTAGACTTGTTTGTTTTAATTCATATACCAGGTAGTTTAGAATACAAGGGTTTAATTTTGATGATTACTGTATCAAAAAAAAAGTGTGTTTGTAACCAAAAGATGATCCTTGCTAACCAAAAATGATGGGAGGGACACTTTATTTTGGATTTCAACCAATGAAAATATCAATAATAAAATACAAATCACGATCAAGGGCTCCATTTGTTTGTTGGAATTGATTAATTTCATGGTCTAAAATGGTTCATGGACTTTGTTTTTACAATGAATATATTCGTTAAGAGTGACAAAAAAGATAGTATCATGGGTTATTATGGTCTTTTAAAGAAAAATAAATCTTTTGAACAAAAGGATCGGCGTAATTAGCTTCAAGCAAATTGAAAGTTTTGTTATTTAGGAATTATAACATCTAACATTAGTATGATATACAAACCATAATGAACAATGACTTCTTTGGTTGATGTAATGTAAACACATTTAGAGTTTTTATTTTGGTGTGTAGACTTGTTTGTTTTAATTCATATACGAGGTAGTTTTAGATACAAGGGTTAATTTGATGATTACTGTATCAAAAAGTGTGTTTGTAACCAAAAAGATGATCCTTGTAAAACCAGAAATGATGGAGGGAGGGACCACTTTATTTTGGATTTCAACCAATGAAATAATAGCAATAAGAAATACAAATCTCACGATCAAGGACTCCATTGTTTGTTGGAATTGATTAAATTCATGGTCTAAATGGTTCATGGGACTTTGTTTTTACAATGAATATATTTGTTAAGAATGACACAAAAGATAGTATCATGGTCTTTTAATGTAAAATAATCTTTTGAACAAAAAAGATCGGCCGTAATTAAGCTTCAAGCGAAATTGA